>JBAMCM010000754.1:0-155858 GCA_037075145.1 Scaptodrosophila latifasciaeformis | reverse complement strand
TAGTTTATTATGAACGCCTAGATTTTGGAGACTATTAAAGCTGCGGATACCACCAGGCCAGGGCTATCAACTTCTCAATTTCCATATACTACGTAGAAGGCATCCCAAACTCGGACGCATTCGAGCTTAACGCCCGGCTTCTTTCTTTTTATACCCTGTACCTTTCATATGACACCAAGTAAATACAAATTATTAGTAAAACTGATGATAGCCCCCTTTTTTTCATCAGTTGCAAGCATTCAATTACTTAATCTCAAGTATCTCGGAAACTATAAAAGCTAGAGATATGAAATTTGGTGTATAGAATCTATAAGACACGAAAAAGAAAAAGTTTACCTATTAACTTGATCCGTAAGTGGTGAAGCGCCTTCCAGGCCGTGTGCCATTGATCGAAACAGATAGTAATCGGAAGCAGCAATATTTGGGCTATAAGGCAGTTGGTGTAGAACTTCTTATTTCAGCGTTTCCAACTGTGTGTGTGGTCGAGCGTTGTCATGTTGCAAGATTACTTTCTCGTGTTATCGGTGTTTAGTGGACGCTTTTCGCGCAGTGCTCGGCTCAAGCGCATCAGTTGTCGTCGGTTTCAGCAACTCACAGTACACCACACCCAGCTGGTCCCACCATATACAGAGCATAAGCTTGGCTCCATGAATATTCAGCTTGGCCGTCGATGATGATGAATGGCCAGGCGGTCCCCATGATTTTTATCGCTTCAGATTATCGTAGTGGATCTACTTTTCGTCACCAGTAATCGTTACTCGATGGAGAAAAATTTTTTTTTCGTCTCTTCAGCATCTTTTCACAGATGAAAAATTGGAGCTCTACGTCTCTCGGCTTCGATTAATACGGCAACCAATTTCCTTCTGAATCATTCCCATGGCTTTAAAACGTTGCGAAATAAATGATTGAGTCGCTCCTAACATTTCTGCCAGCTCTTTTTGCGTTTAACACGAATCTTGGCCGAGTAACTCCTCCAATTCTGAAATTTCGTACTTCTTCAGCTGTCCTGGCCGCTCCTCGTGTTCCAAGCCATAAGCACCACTCTTGAATCGTCCAAACCACTGAAACGTTCGTTCAGCTAAACCATAGTCACCGTAAACTACCACGGCAGCAGCTTTCTTCATATTGTGAGGAACTAATTATAATAGCTTCCTCACAAAAAAACTAAGCAAGGCACTATAGGGTTAAAAACGCGGCGAATTCGTTTACCCGTTATAGCTGTAGAAAGACAAGGACAGCTATAGACGGGCAAACGAATTCCGTCTCACAAGGCACAAAGAGAAGACAAGAGAATCATACGAGGATACCGTTGTTACCAAGGAACAAAATAACGGCAAACATGGAGCAAGCAACGAGCAATGGAAAATTCCCGCCACCGAGCAGCGGGTATAAAAAGGGTAGCAGCAGCGGCCGACGGAGAGTTCTTTCGAAGACGAGGATCACAAGGCAGTAACAAAGCGACGAGAGATTGGCAAGTGAAGTGCGACTAGGAAAATACGGAACAGTGAAGTGCAACAAGTGGAATTCAATAAGTGAACTTAAAATCGTGTCAAAGTGCCGCGTTAGCCCATAAGTTGGCAAGCCGCAAATCTACTGATTGGATAAAGCCGGATCATCAGACTCAGAGAAATCAGGGTCAAGTGTGGAATTTCGGCGGACGCCAAATACCAAACCTTGCCCAATTTCTCTGCAGCGAACCAGGCGCATCCATCAAGGATCCGCAGGCGATCCTCAACTTTCGAGGCGAATCCCCGTGCGACGAGAAGCCAACACTGGGCCAGCATAAGCCAGATCGCGGCCCAAAAACAGAATAGTCGCGTGATTTAGGCGGGAGCCAAATCGAGGCACTATTCTGACTTGGAATTGATCCAGGCGGGCTCGGCGAGTGTGTTAGGCGGGAATCGCAGAGCGGGACACGGCATTTGGCGAACCACACAAAACTGCACACAACTAGACGGGAGCCAGATTTGAGGCCGGTGTGAGCCAAACCATCAGTCTCGAGTGGGATAAGCAGATCTTGGCGGACGCCAGGTCGCATACTGCCCAGAGCACTCGCAGCGCGTTTCGGCGTGACCCAGGCGAGGAAAATCTAGGCGAGAACGAGGAATTTTGTGAGAGGAGCCTCCAACCGGAGGACCTCATAGGAAAGTCTGTAATTATTATAAGCAAAGCCGAGAAGGCAAGGAAAATAAACCTGTGAAACGAAATCAAATCAGTTTTATCATTTCAAGACTATAAGATCACAACAAGTTATAAATTTGTTGCACCGAACCCACAGAAACCGGCCGAGCAGCCCAGCTTATAACCGGCGAGCTGAAAGGTTCGTTACAACTGGCGCCCAACGTTTGATCTTGTAGACTTGAAATAAAAACCTGATCCGACACAAAAACAAAATGGTGCGAGCATGGATCTATTTGTTAAAAAAAGACGAACTACTCAAATATGGAAATGAGTTCGGTCTCAGTCTAAACGGCACAGTAGATCAAATGCGAAAAGAATTCGGAGAGTGGACAGCGGCAAATGAAAACCATTTTCCACACGCAGCAAGACTGGCAGAACTTGCAAGTCTGCATGGCCGAACTTCCCCAAACCGAGAACAGGCGGCAGCCATGAGACCAGGAGAACCAGAAAGAGAAGAAGAATCAACAGGAGCCCCGTCATCGGTGCTGGATAACACGACCATTCCGTCATCATTGCATATTCCAACACAAACAGATTCGACAAAACCATCCACGAGTACAACAACTAGCACAATAAGGCGGGATGTCATTTCTACATCCACACCCAACACGAAGAAGCTTACTAGCATCGAAGAACAAGAAATAGGCCCAGTTCAATGGAATGAAAGGATTCAACAAGAGAGCCAGAACACAAGAATCACATCACAAGACTACCCTAGAGTCGCGAAACAAGTAAGGGAATGGGGATTCAGATTCGACGGTTCCACGAAACCACTGGAATTTTTAGAACAGGTGGAATGGTCCGCAGAAACCTACGGCCTCGACCTAAATCTGGTACCCAGGGCAATGCCCGAACTCTTGACGGGAATGGCTCTCAAGTGGTACATAGCCAACAATAGACATTGGCGAGTATGGACGACCTTCGCACAAAGCTTTCAGGAATTCTTTCTGCCAAGAGACTACTTCCAAAAGTTGAGGGAAGAAATTTCCAGGAAAAAACAAAGACTTGGCGAACCCTTCAAATTGTACATGGTCGATGTCCAATCTCTAATGAGACCGTTACGTGTCACAGAGGAGGAAGAATTGCAACGCATCTTCGATAACAGTCTGCCCGATCTACGAGCTTACGCACGACCTTACCAATTCACAAACTTGAGAGAATTGATGCAGCTGGCAGATGAGTTCGAAGAACTCGAACGTGACCGGGATAGACTGAGAAGCCAGTCACGACCTTTTCGAGCTCAGTATGGCACGATAACAGGTGCCAACGAAAGACAAAATACACAAAGGGGATACTATGCACAACAGAGAACACCACAACCAGCACCCAGATCCCAAAGGACCCATGTGACAGACCCCGCACGGGCATGCCGGAGATGTGGGCAGATAGGCCACTGGACACGAGAATGCCAAAATCAAAGCACTATATTTTGTTGGCTCTGCGGCAGAATCGGCACACGGACGATCGAATGTTGCCGTCAGGGAAACGGAAGTCGACGACCGGGACCGGGGGCCCGCGAGCCGATCAACAACCACCCCCAGGCCCCAAGGGAATTTTAGAAGTCGGAAAGGATCAGCTATCGGCAACGATACTCATAAACAACGAAAAATTCAAGGCTACAATAGACACCGGAGCGACAAGCAGCTTTGTCAACGAACATGTAGCGCAAAGACTAAACAGCGCGGCAATAGCAAACCCAACTAAAAAACAAGTGCGAATGGCAGACGGGAGTCAAAGTGCAGTAACGCATCAAATCAAGGTGGAAGCCATTTTCGCAAACAAACAAACACACCTCACCCTACTAGTCCTACCGGAAATGATAGAGGACTTAGTATTAGGATGGGATTTTCTGTGCAACATGGGCACAGCAATAAACATAGCAGGAATACAAGCAAAATTATCAGCCGATACCAGAAGCAACGAACAAGTACATAACAAAATATCCAGAACAACCGTACAAAACACACCAGAAGAAACTATACAGGAATTTCTTAAGGCCGAATTATCACAATTCGAAAACATGCACGGCACAACAACACTAGCTGAACACAAAATTGTCATGAAAGACGACAAGCCAATAAAACAGAGATACTTCTCACGGAACCCAAAAATGCAAACGGAAATAAATTTACAAGTGGACGAGCTATTAAGGCAGGGGTGCATAGAGCCATCCAACAGCCCCCACAGTGCCCCAATTGTAATGGTGAAAAAGAAGACGGGCAAATGGAGACTCTGCGTGGACTTTCGACAACTGAACAACCGATCAGTAAAAGACGCATATCCGATACCAAAAGTCCAAGACATTTTGGACCAACTGAAAGAGGCTAAGTACATAACAAGCTTAGACCTCAAGGACGGGTATTGGCAAATACCCATGGAAAAGGAAAGCCGCCCAATGACAGCTTTCACGGTGCCGGGAAGAGGCCTCTACCATTGGAAAGTCATGCCATTTGGTCTGCACTCAGCACCAGCCACATTCCAAAGAACACTGGATAGGGTGATAGGCCCAGAAATGATGCCCTATGCTTTCGCATACTTGGATGACATCATTGTCATAGGAAAAACCTTGGAAGAACACCTCGCAAATTTAAAGGAAGTTCTACGCCGCCTTCGCACAGCAAATCTAAGAATCAATGTAGATAAGTGCGAGTTCTGCAAAAAGGAACTGAAATATCTTGGCCACGTGGTAACCGACATGGGGATCAAAACAGACCCAGACAAAGTGTTGGCCATAACCAGCCTAAAACCAGCTACAAATGTTAAGGAACTGCGACAATTCTTGGGAGTAGCCTCATGGTACAGAAGATTTGTACCAAACTTCGCCTCAACAGTCCACCCGCTAAATGAACTGCTTAAAAAAGGGTACAAATGGGAGTGGACTAATGAAAGGCAAAAGGCATTCGACTCCATCAAGGAGAAACTGGCAAAGTCACCAATACTCACGTGCCCAGATTTCGAAAAACAGTTCATTCTGCAAACCGACGCAAGTAATCACGGACTTGGAGCAATTTTAACCCAAATGGCAGAAAACGGAGAACAAGTAATAGCCTACGCCAGCCGATCATTAAATGGGGCAGAAAAGAATTATTCGGCCACAGAGAAAGAATGCTTGGCGATCGTGTGGGCCGTAAGGAAATTAAGGCCATACTTGGAAGGGTACAAATTTCAAGTAATCACGGATCACATGGCATTGAAGTGGCTAAATTCAATTGAAAGCCCTTCAGGAAGAATAGCCAGATGGGCATTAGAATTACAACAATACGACTTCCAGATTAAATACAGAAGAGGAAAACTAAATGTGGTAGCAGATGCACTTTCAAGACAGCCCCTGGAGGAAAAGTGCAAAATCACAAAAACACAGCCAGAAATAAACCAAAAATGCAAATGGATAGAAGATATGAAAATAAAAATTCAGCAGCGCCCAGAAAAATACCAGGACTACAGAGTAAAGGAGAATAACCTTTACAGACACATACCACACCGAGCAGGCGACGAAGAAGTCATGGCATGGAAACTTTGTGTCCCAAATGAACAAAGAGCACGAGTGCTACACGAAAACCACGACTCAACTACAGCAGGGCACACCGGCAGTAGAAAAACCATTGCCAGGGTTGCAGCCAGGTATTACTGGCCAGGAATGTACAGGGACATACGGGTCTATGTACAAAAATGCGAAACCTGCCAGAGATATAAGCCATGTCAGATGGCAGCAGCGGGAAACATGCTAACACAAATCCCGGAAGAACCATGGGACACAGTATGTGCAGATTTCGTCGGACCACTACCCAGGTCAAAACACGGAAATACAATGCTATTAGTCCTGTTCGACCGATTTTCGAAATGGACAGAATTAATACCACTGAGAGTGGCAACGGCAACGACCCTACAAAAATCCTTCCGAGAAAGGATCCTGTCCAGATTCGGAACACCAAAATTGGTTATAACAGACAACGGAAAACAATTCACAAGCAAAATATTCACAAAATTTCTAGAGGAACTAGGCGTGAAGCAACAATTTACAGCACCATATACGCCCCAGGAAAACCCAACAGAACGAGCCAACAGGACAGTGAAAACGATGATCGCCCAATTCACTGGACCGGACCAACGAAACTGGGACGAAGCCCTACCGGAAATCCAACTGGCAGTAAATACCAGTGTCGCCGCAAGTACTGGATTCAGCCCTGCCTATGTTATTCAAGGCAGGGAACCCAGATTACCAAACTCCCTATACGAAGAAAACCCGCCAGAGGAAAACACCACAGAAATAAATCCGGCCCATAAGGCGGCAAAGATGAAGGAAATCTTCGAAATAGTGAGAAGAAGCCTGGAAAAGGCCACACAAGATCAGGCCAGACACTACAACTTAAGGAAACGCCCTTGGAAACCGAAAATAGGAGACTCCGTATGGATCAAGGAACACCACCTATCGAAAGCGGTGGAAAATTTCGCTGCCAAACTAGCACCAAGGTATGGAGGACCATACGAAATAATAAACTTTACATCCCCAGTTATATGTAAAGTCAAAAGGAGCGGAACAAACGCAACTAAAACAGCACACATTCGGGACATGAAACCCATATAAAAAAAAAAAAATCACATTCAAACATACAAGATCCAAGCAGTCAACTTATAAAAAAAAAAAAAAAATCAGGAACAAATCTGAAAAAAAAAGAAATATTAATAGTAATCAAAATAAATATATGAAAATAGCTACGATTGCAGAAGTCCGTCCAGACGAAGAAAATAAAATAAAAACCAAGTGTCCTAGTGAAGAAAAAAAAAAAAAAAAAAAAAAAACAACGGGAAAATTATATTCACATAAAGAAAATATAATAATAAAAGTACTCACCAGGAAAAATAAATTCGACACGGACACATAACAACACACAAAAAAACAAAGGGTTAATGCGGCGAAAAAAAAAAAAAAAAAAAAAAAAAAACAGCAACGGCTTATACCCCAATAAGAAAAATATATATAAAGAAAAGAGAGGAGAAAGTAAACCAACACCGACAAGGAACAAAATAACGGATACTGCTAACGGTGACAAAAAGCGCAGCCGCGACGGCCTATAAAAGGGCCACACCAACCCAGAAAACGCGCTTTTTAATCACAACCGCGAAAATTATATCATGTCCAGCACCAGCGAATTTTTGGAATTGATGGAGACGAGCGAGTCAGAGGCGAGCTGCGCAAGGCCGCCGTCAGGCGAGAAGCCGTCGACAGGCTTCAACAGACCACGTCCTCCAACCCCGATGCCGGAGGACGTGATCAGCATCAGCAGCGGGGAAAGCAGCCTCTCCGGCTGGGAACGAACCACACCCAGAGCGGATATTAAAATCTCCAAAACGGAGAAGTTGGAGGGTTCCTATTGGCTCCACACCACAACAGTGGTATGGAGCTGGAAGGAACCCATCGAGACTGGAAGGGTCCGAGAACTGCGGCCACCACTCCCGAGGGACCCGAGGGCGAGGACGGAAGCGGCTCCAACGCCGGCAGCAAATCCAACGCCGGCAGCAAATCCAACGCCGGCTGCGGCTCCAACGCCGGCTGCGGCTCCAACACCAGCTGCGGCTCCAACGCCGGCTGCGGCTCCAACGCCAGCAGCGGCTCCAACACCAGCAGCGGCTCCAACGCCGGCTGCGGCTCCAACGCCAGCCGCGGCAACTGCAACGGTGGAAGAAGATGAGAGGAGGAAGTGGGAGGCCCAGCAAAGGCTGGCATATTGGGCAACGCTGGAGTGGGTGAAGAAGCACCACTCCACTCCAGCAAAGCGGCCCAACCTCCAACGACAAAACTCGGCGCCAACGCCGACTCCTCCAAAAAGGCCGAATCTGCAACGGCAGGAGTCGGACCCAGGGCCGAAGCAGCCACGGGGCATCGAAGAGGCGGAGTGGCCTCAACAAGTGAGAACGATCGTGGAGAAAAAGAAAAGGGAGAGCAGCAGGAAGAGGACCTGCGAAACGATTCGGATTAAGGGAAAAATTTTTAGAATAAGGGCCAGCAAGAATGGCATTCGAGTTTACCTCGTAAACTAATAAAAAAAAAAAAAAAAAAAAAAAAAATTTTTAATAATATATATAAAAAAAAAAAAAAATAATAATAAAAATAAATAAAAAAAAAAATATATATATATATATATATGTATATCTGAAAGGCAAATAATATTGGGCAAGAAAACACAATGGCACCTCACTCTCACAAACACAGCACAGAAACGAAAAAAAAAGAAGAGAAACCTAAAGAGAGACGGCAGGGAGCAGACGAATGCATAGGAAGAAAACCGAAATGCAAATATGATGCACTGCACACATACGCACAAGAAGGAAAATGCATCGACATCGCGGAAAAAAATTATAATAAAAGCGATTAGAAACACGCGGGCAGGGAACCGAACCAGAAGAACCAAACCAGAAGATCCGAACCAGAGAATCAAACCAGAAGAACCGAACCAGAAGAACCGATCCGGATAAAAACCACGATCGGAACAACAAGTTCATCGAGGCCACAGAAACGAGGGTGGCAACGCTAATTTAAAAATTAGGCGCGCAAACGGATTTAACAGATTTTTTTTTGTTATCCGAAGAAAGGGGGGAGTGTGAGGAACTAATTATAATAGCTTCCTCACAAAAAAACTAAGCAAGGCACTATAGGGTTAAAAACGCGGCGAATTCGTTTACCCGTTATAGCTGTAGAAAGACAAGGACAGCTATAGACGGGCAAACGAATTCCGTCTCACAAGGCACAAAGAGAAGACAAGAGAATCATACGAGGATACCGTTGTTACCAAGGAACAAAATAACGGCAAACATGGAGCAAGCAACGAGCAATGGAAAATTCCCGCCACCGAGCAGCGGGTATAAAAAGGGTAGCAGCAGCGGCCGACGGAGAGTTCTTTCGAAGACGAGGATCACAAGGCAGTAACAAAGCGACGAGAGATTGGCAAGTGAAGTGCGACTAGGAAAATACGGAACAGTGAAGTGCAACAAGTGGAATTCAATAAGTGAACTTAAAATCGTGTCAAAGTGCCGCGTTAGCCCATAAGTTGGCAAGCCGCAAATCTACTGATTGGATAAAGCCGGATCATCAGACTCAGAGAAATCAGGGTCAAGTGTGGAATTTCGGCGGACGCCAAATACCAAACCTTGCCCAATTTCTCTGCAGCGAACCAGGCGCATCCATCAAGGATCCGCAGGCGATCCTCAACTTTCGAGGCGAATCCCCGTGCGACGAGAAGCCAACACTGGGCCAGCATAAGCCAGATCGCGACCCAAAAACAGAATAGTCGCGTGATTTAGGCGGGAGCCAAATCGAGGCACTATTCTGACTTGGAATTGATCCAGGCGGGCTCGGCGAGTGTGTTAGGCGGGAATCGCAGAGCGGGACACGGCATTTGGCGAACCACACAAAACTGCACACAACTAGACGGGAGCCAGATTTGAGGCCGGTGTGAGCCAAACCATCAGTCTCGAGTGGGATAAGCAGATCTTGGCGGACGCCAGGTCGCATACTGCCCAGAGCACTCGCAGCGCGTTTCGGCGTGACCCAGGCGAGGAAAATCTAGGCGAGAACGAGGAATTTTGTGAGAGGAGCCTCCAACCGGAGGACCTCATAGGAAAGTCTGTAATTATTATAAGCAAAGCCGAGAAGGCAAGGAAAATAAACCTGTGAAACGAAATCAAATCAGTTTTATCATTTCAAGACTATAAGATCACAACAAGTTATAAATTTGTTGCACCGAACCCACAGAAACCGGCCGAGCAGCCCAGCTTATAACCGGCGAGCTGAAAGGTTCGTTACAATATTCTTCATAATGAAGGAGAACTCCCCGCAGAAACACTTTATTCGGCACAAAAACCGACATTTTTGATTGGATAAAAAATATTGTTTTTACGCTTCAATTAACTGCCAGGTACTGGAATAGATGCTCTATGATAGTGGCTTTCTGACGAATACCTGGAAATATTAAACGTCATTAGAAAACGTTAGATATGCGCTCTCGCGTGAAACTGCACGAACTAAATTACACACCTAATAGAACTAGCGGTATATGGTATTTTAATTTCGAGAAAGCTCGAATTATTATTTTTATACCCTGTACCTGAAGGGAAAGGCAAAGAATCTGTAGGACATGGGAAAGGGCAAGTTTATTTTTTTATGTTGATCCGACCCCACTCCCCCCAGAGGAGCCATTAGTAAATACTTGAATAATCGTAAATATCTCAAAAACTAAAAGAGCTAGAATAACCAAATTTAGTCAGTATGTTGACCTCTTGGAAAGGAAAAGTTGACTGGAAAATTTTTTTCCTCTACAATGAATTATAACTTCAGAGCTCTGTACTTTTTGCAGCTTTAAGCTGACTGTATTTATTAGTTCAAATCAAATATGCACAATAAAAATACCTTTGACACCAAGTTGAGTAAAATCGGACCATAAACACAAAAGTTATTAGTAAAAGTGATGATAGCCCCCCACCCCTCCCCCTCTTTTTGGTCAGTCGTAAGCATTCATTCATTGCTTAATCTGAAATATCTGGCAAACTATAAAAGCTAGAGATATGAAATTTTGTGTATAGAATCAATAGGACACGCTTAGTTGCGTCCAAAAAGGAAGGAATCTAAAAAGTTTTCGATTAATAAAAAAACATGACTAAAATCGGACCATAAGTAAGCTAATATTTGAATGATTGTGGTTATCTCAATGTTCAAAAAAGGTGCAATAGCCAAGCTAGGTGTGAATGTTATTGTTTTTTTTTTTTTATTTATTTATGATCTAGCAGATAATCTAAAGATTACAGGCTAGCTTAATTATTAGGCTATGGCAGCAGAGGCCTTCAGCTCTAAGGATGTGTGCTTTTATGTACAAGTTTTTTTTTTTTTTTTTTTAAGTATTTACAGATGTATGAGTGTAGTGTGTTCAGTGTAGATTAAGAATTTTTTAAGAATTTTAGTATGTTGCTTATGTTTGCGGGTGTGGGATCGGATAAACTTTGAAGGGGGTTGGTGTTTTTAAATATTGCTCTTCTTTGTTTGTTTAACTTGTTGCATTTGGTGAGGATGTGTTCTATTGATATGGTGTCGTTGCAAAAGGGACATGTATTGGACATGTATTGTCTATACAATGTACGTGGGTTAATTTTGAGTGACCAAGTCTGAGTCTGGTTAAAATTATTTGTTCTCTGCGTGATAGGTGTAGTGTATTTTTTTTAAATATACGGTAGCTATTGAGTTTTTTTGGGTTGTTTGCTTGGTACCAGGCGGATGTTTCTGTTATGTTGTGTTGTAATTTTGTGTTGTGTGTATTTTTTATATATTTAAAAATATCTTGGATATTATGGTTTTCCTTTGTTATTAGGGTATTGAAGAGTTTCTTGCCGATGTGTCTGCTAGTTCATTCCCTATAATACCTGTATGCCCGTTTATCCAAAGAAGTTTAAATTTGGGAAAGGTTTTTTGCATCATATGACGGGCGTATGTGGGATAGTAATCATTGTTGTTGGTGTTGTTAATCGAGTTTATAGCTGAGAGTGAGTCGCTGCATATGCAGAATTTACCTCTTCTATATTTAAGGGTTTCTATAGCTTCAACTATTGCAATAAGTTCTGCGGAGAATACTGTGGAGTAGCGGGGTAGAATGAAGGATTTAATTGTTTCGGTCTCGTTTGTGATTGCAAAAGTGGTTATGTTGTTATTTTGGGATCCGTCTGTATAAATATATGTGTATTTGTTATTATCTTGGGTTTTAATTTTTTGAAATTCTGTCCGGTATATTAGGGAGCTTGTGTTCTTCTTGTTGAAGGTACTTAGTGTTGTGTCAGTGGATATTTTGTTTACGCTCCATGGAGGAGTGATCTGAGTGAGTAGTTTTATGGGCTGAAGGGGTACATTGTGGGCTGTGCTGTATTTAATTATGTAGTCTATTGTCGAACTATGTTTTTGACGTCTGGGTGGTCGGTATGTTGTAATAATTTTTTTGAGTGGGGAGTCTTTTGCTAAAATTATGGATTTTATTAACTTTGCTGTAAGGAGTTCACGTCTTTCTTCTAATGGGGCAACATTTGCGTCATATAATATGTTTGAAGTGGGTATGATTTTAAATGCTCCGAGAGCGAGTCTGAATCTTGTATTTAATGATGTTTTTATGGATCGAAGAGATGTTTTTGGGCAGTACCCGTAAATAGGAAGACCATAGTCTGCCTTCGAGGTGAGGATTGCTTTTGTGACGTTTATTAATGTTGATGTATTACAATTAAATTTTGGACTAGCAAGGCATTTTATTATGTTCATTGTTTGCTTCAGGGTGTGCGTCAGTTGCTCTGTGTGTGTGTTCCATCTGTATTTGTTATTAAAATGGATGCCTAGGATTTTAAGTGAGGTAACATTTTGAATTTGTGTGTTTCCTGTTATTAAGGTGCATTCGCAGTTGTGTTTTCTGCAAATGTGCATGTGTTTGCATTTGGTGGTTGAGAGCATGGCGACTGAGTACTCAGACCAATTGTAAATTGTATTGAGTGATGGTTCCATGTTTATATTGATGTTTTTTCTATTTTTTTAGATTTATTATTATGTTATGTTATTATGCTGAGGTTAATATTTGGGTGTACTGTGAGCATATTCGAGAGTTTGTTATAGGCTATTACAAATAGAACTACTGAGAGAGGCAAACCCTGAGGGATGCCATTGTGGATCCGGTAGAATTGGGAGAATGAGGTGTTGATCCGTACCGTAATTTTTCTATTTGTCATGAAATTTTTTATGTAGTTCAGTATTTTTGGTCCTGTTTTCCATTCTATGAGTTGCTCGAGTATTGAATGTATACCGATTCTATCAAAGGCTTTTGCAAAGTCTAAGGATATAATAGATAAGTGGTTCCTTCTGGAGATGGATCTAGCTAATAGATGGTCTATTAACAGTAGACTGTCAATAGCGGATTTTCCCTTTTTGAATCCAGTCTGGCTGTTATGGATTAGTTTGTCGTTTGAGACACACCACCACAGTCTCCTAGCTATTATTTTATCCAGCACTTTTGATAGGCACGAGTTGAGTGATATTGGTCTGTAGGAGTTAAGCAAAGTTTTGTCAGCGTTGGGCTTAGAGATAGGTATTATTATGCTGGTTTCATATGTTTGCGGTATGTATCTGTTAAGTATGGAGTTTTGGAGTTTAATTATTCTGTGTTTTGTTTTATTGTCTACATTTTTGATCATGGAATAGTTTATTCTGTCTAGTCCGGGAGTATTGCCTTTCAGAGTATTGAGTGCTGATGTAAATTCGATAAGTGTTATGTCTTTTTCTATTTCAGCTGCTCTCTTTCTTGGAAAGTAAGTGAGGCTGGGGAGGTAGTTGAGTGTTGCTTGCTTTGTATTTATAAATGTGTTTGAAAAGTGTTGGTCTATTGATGCATCTGAAAAATTTTTGCAGAAAAGTTCTGCAATTTCGACTTTGTCGGTGGTGTTTGTATTTGTGGATGGGTTAAGAATACAATAGATGTGTTTGTTGGGATTCAGGCCACAGAATCGTCTGTGAATGTTATTGTATTTGCAAGAGGTTGCTTAGAAATATCGTTGGGATGCTACACAACCTTTACAACAAATTTTAATACACTGTACCCGAAGGGCAAAGGTACACTGGAAAACTGTGCATGTGTACAATCAGGGTCACTAAAGAAATTGATTTGGGCATGCACGAAATGAGGAACGGCAAGTTTGTTTTAGTTAAAATTTTAATAATCCGCAATATATCAAAGACTTTAATAGCTACGATAACCAAATTTGGGCCATACTATCCTATTGGAAAGAAAAAGTTGGCTGGAAATATTTTTTCGGTGGAGCTCACCATCCGCCTATACAATAATTTATTTAATTTATTTTTTGCATCTTTAAGCTGCCAGTATTTTTTTTAAATATGCGCAAAAAAACCTTTCGTTTAACACCAAGATGAATAAAATCGGACTATAAACACAGAGAGTATTAGCAAAAATTGCTTCATCTCAAGTATATCGGAAACTATAAAAGCTAAAACTTTAATATTTGGTGTATAGAATGTAAAGGACACGAGAGTTGGCAAGTTTAGTTTTAACTTAATCCGATTCTTAACTATAATACGATTGGCAGTAAAGCTCCTAGCTCATAATTATACTTATTTGGTGACTTGAAAGCTGCTTAAAAGTTGCACCGACGGTGATAAATTTTTAATGTCAGGAATAGTTGTTTCGTAATAAGCAATGGTCTTGAAGAGGCTCTTAAATTTCAAATATATATTTTATACCCTGTACTTTACAAGGTACAAGGGTATATTAAGTTCGTCAAATGTATGTAGCATAGAGAAGGAGACGTCGGTGACTAGATAAATCAATCTAGCCATGTCCGTCTGTCTGGCTGTCCATCTGCATAAACACCTCGTTCTCAGAAATGGTAAGGCCTCGAAACTTCCAGCTTTTTGCTTATAATAATTTGTTCTGGAGGTTAGATCAAGTTTATTAAATTTTTCCGGTATCCGATTTAGTTAATAAACATGTGAAGTTTCAGTCTGATCGGACTACCATATAATATAGCTCCCATAGGGCCATAGGTGCAAAAATCGATTTAGCGTCATAATTTCTTTGTTTTTAAAGATTCAAATTCCGATATTGGGTGACTTTTAGAATACAAAGCAGTTGTACAAAGTTTTAATGCAATTGTACTGATATATAATATAGCTTCCATAGGGCTAATCAAACAAAAAATTTGATTTTTGCGTTTTTTTTTTTTTATCACAAAACAGGTTATTTAAGGACCAATCGCAAACAAATTAAGCACAAGCCATTTTTTGGTATACGTTTTTAATGACAATAAATTTTATTGAAATCGGAGGACTATATCATATACCTCATTAAAATTGGTGCATCACTTTTTAAAAATATTTTTCGAGGTTTTAATTGTGAGATTTTACTAAATAATTATTCTTAAATTCTTTATTTATAACGATATATAGGAAATAAAAGTTTTTATACCCTGTACCTAAAAAGGTACAAGGGTATATTAAGTTTGTGCAAATGTATGTAACATAGAGAAGGAGACGTCGGAGACCCCCCAAAGTTACCCACAATATGATCAGGGTGACTAGAGAAATTGATATAGCCATGTCCGTCCGTCTATCCTTATATGTGTACGCTGGTCAAGTTTATTTTTTTTTTCTCCCCCCCGCCCCATCTTCCAACCCCTCATTTTTTCAAAGCCATATAATTTCTAAACCTTTCGGATTTAAGATTAGTATGAAAAGTTGTTAGGAATGTAAAAGTCTTTCGATTGATATCAATCATGATTAAAATTCGACCATATTTACTCGAGATATACAAAAAACAAATTTTGAGGGTCAAGATTTTAATTCCCCTTGCGTAACCAGCAAACTGCCAAATGAGCAGTCCGATAGATGGCGTGCTTGCAATATTGTGAACAATGTGTTTTTGGATTCAGAGGAATATTAAGACCAGAGGTTGTATGTGAATGAAGGCGACCAGGGTTACCACCCGACTAGGGTTGCCACCTTTTCTTTTTAAATTCCGTCTACTAGGTACAGGGTATCCCAAACTCGGCCGCGCCCGAGTTTAACGTTCGGCTTCATATATATTTATTATGTGTTATTTCATTAAAATTGATATTTGTGCAAAATATGGGGAAAAATTATATAAATTTTATTAACATACAACACTTATAAATAAATAAAAATATGATTTATATGATATTGGCTTTAACTTTTTTGAGCAACCAATTGAATTCGGCGAGGCATAGAATTTATTAAATTTTTGAGGATTCTTAAATCTATTGTTTCCACATTTTTCTATAATTGATTTTTTAAGGTCCTTTAAAGTTTTGATTTGCCTTCCACCTTTATAGACTTTGGATGCAAGGATGCCCCAAAGATCTTCAATGGGATTTAGGTCTGGACTATTTGCTGGCCACTCCAACAAGGGAATATTGGCCGACTCAAGAAATGACTTCGTGTATGCAGAAATGTGTACAGGAGCCTTATCTTGCTGGGAAATCCAAGTCTCCCTGGGACGCCTTGGGTCATGTCAAGATTTCTTGTTTCCATCTGGGTCGTCCAAATTGAATGATTTCTCATCACTCTTTAAAATTCACAATCGCAAAATTTGTACTTTTCATATAAGGCACGTCGTGCCTTTTTATGACGAGGCAGAAGCTTCGGTTGACGCACTTTGAAAATATGTATATGTCAAGTGCAAATTATTTTTGCAAATTTGTTGCGCTCTCTGCGTTGTTATCGGCAGTTTCTGCTCAGTCTTTATTTGACTACAACCAATTTTTTTTTAAGTGGTTAGCGACCTTATATGTCGCTTTCATCGCGCACTAATTTTGGGAATCGCCCCCTTGCGGTTATTATGGGCATATATTTTCGGATTTCTTAAATAATTCTGTATAGTATTTCGGTGACGGCAAAGTCTTTTTGCAATTTCACATACTTTAACGCCACACCCAAACATTGCTCTGTCTTGTTGTTCTCTTCAGAGCTTAACTCTGTAGCGAGCGGCAGTTTTTACGAAAACAAACAAAATATAAGGAAAATACACGAGTTTGAAGGGAACTAAATTTTTATCACTTTGTAATTAGTTATTATAAAAATTTTTTTTAGGCAGACCCCATCAACGTTCCGAATTCAAAAAGTAAATAATGAATTTTGCACAAATATCAACTTTCTATTGAGTGTATGACTTTGTCTTCTTAAAAATTCTAACGGGACAGTAGATTAAAAGCTGATATGATATAACTGCACTGTACAGTACCACAAAGCATAGGCGGTAAAACATGCATACTCAAAACAATGATAAAATAATTTGAATAAATGTACCATCGAAAACAAATTTTGCACAAAGATAAATTTTACTGAGGTAGCTCCAATACATCTGTTTTACCAAAAAAAAATTATTTTAATTAGTTTATTCACACATTTTAGTAAAATTTTTACTGAACTTGCTAATTGGAATGTTTAATTGGTATTAAAACGCGTTAGAAATTTTATATGGGATAGCCCCATTGGAAAAATCGGTAGGGAATACCGATTTGGGCCCTTATACGTACAGCTGCGCCCTAGTTTAAAGTTCCGGATTTTTTTTTTTTATAATGTTTTTTTTTTTTTATATGGACGTAGACGAACAAAGAATAGTACGATCAGATGACACGTGACCGTGTGGCAAAGTAACGTAACACGATTCGCGAAAGTACAAATTAAATCATAAATTTTAAATAAAGAAGAGGTTAAAGCGTTAAGAATCAAGGTTCTACTAATGAAGAAAAGGATTTATACAAGGTGTAATATACAACATTCAATTAACTGCATACTAGTAGAGGAGCAAGCTAAGTGGTACAAACTATTAAAGTCTCTATATATATTTAAAAAAGACTTATGCATTAAGCAATTAGATGTAGTTGGACAGACTACTAAAGGACTAAAGGACCGATGTACCGTCCCCCCGGAGGGACCTTAACCTATAAATTAAATAATTGTTAATATCTCAATGATAGAACAATCAAGATTAGATCCAATATTATTGTATTTACAAAAGGTAATAAAAATGTTTTTGTTGGAACACCCCACAAACGTTATAAGACCTCCTGCTCATCACAGGAACAACTAATCGTAAATTATTTAAATAGACCAGTAGAGGTGTCCCTTTTACAATTTATACATAGAATGTGAGTGAATAGTTAGCCTCCTTGCCCATTATATCTTTCTGTCCCTAATGGTACACGGTATTTTAGGTTCAGGGAACACTCAAATTCAGCAAGGGATAAAAAAATACTATATTTCTTAATAATTTTGGTAAAAACTTAAGGACAGAAAAAGTTTCAACAATCAAAAAAAAAAAAAAAAAAATCGGAACGTTAAACTCGGACGCAGCCGAGTTTGAGATACCCTGTATCTATAGGGGCCTAGTGCCTTATGCCTAATTTGGTTGCGATTGATTCATAAATAGCCCGTTTTCTGAAAAAAAAACAGAAATCTTATATTTTAGCCCCATGGAAACTATATGATGTACATAGATGTTCAATTTTATTAAAACTTTGCACAAATGCGGAGTATTCTAAAAGTAAAATTATTTCTTAATTTGAATAAAATATCTTTAAAAACAAAGAAATTATGACGTTAAATCGATTTTTGCACTGTCGATCGGCCCTATGGTAGCTATATGATATAGTAGTCCGATCAGATCGAAACTTCACATCCTTATTAAAAACATATAAGAATTTATAACTGCCAATTTTCGTAATGATACAATATGATAGCAAACAAAAAAGTTATGGCCTAAAAAATTACTTTTTTTGAGGATGTTGTGGTTTTAAGCTTTTTATTCCGAGCCTAAATCGGATATCGAAAAAATTTAATAAACTTGATCTAACCTGGAAAACAAATGATTATTCGCAACAAACCGGAACTTTGTAAGCCTTGCCATCTCTAAGAACGAGGTGTTCATACAGACGGACAGACAGACGGATTTGGGTAGATCAGTTGGAGGGTCTTCTTCTCTATGTTGCATACATTTGACAAACTTAATATACCCTTGTACCTTGTAAGGTAAAGGGTACAAAAAAACATAATTCAACATTAGCATTTATAGCATTAGATAATGCTTACTCAAAAAGTACTTGTGGAGTTCTTGAAGCAAGATTTCTAAGTAAAGATCGAGTAGGTCTTGTTTGGTCATGAAACCAAATTTTTATTCATTTATATCTAGCCATATATCCAGCTTTCGCTACAAAATCTTACAAATTACTTTTTATTCTTCTTAATTCGCATCTCCAACATTAAAATTCCGGTTTTTGGTTCTGTATTCTAATAGTCGCATTGGTTCGATGGATTTGAAAACTTTGAAAATTTGAAACTTGAAATTTTGTCTTGCTTTGCTTTCGTACTGGAAATGCTTTTTAAAAATTTAATTCATTCCGTATACGATTCTCGGCCCCTATTGATTCGCAGGCTCTATAGGTAGCTTCAATGCATTTTTAAGTTAATTGTATTCAAATCGTTTTAAAGTCGAATTTTTAGTTGTAGAGAGAAGTAGGGGCTTGAAAAAGCTTTCGCTTAGCTTAAAAACAAAGTTCAGTTGTCGTCGAAAGCGTAAACCGATCGCGTCACTTCTCTATCGTAAATATTTTTGTTTTATTTACCTATTTTAAGCGCGCTCAACAATTTAATTTTTAAATAAACTAATATACATTTTCATTCTTTTTTTTTTTTTTTTGCTAATAATCACTTGTTTTGCAGATCAAGCTTATAACTATTTTTTGGATTAAGGTTTGAATAAAAAGCTTTAAACTACCATTACATCAAAAAATGAGAAATGCTTATATATTATAGTATATTATAGCTTGTAACCCAATATGATAGGTTCCTAACAAAGATGAAGCTTCAAGCTGATCGGACTAGTGTATCATATAGCTTCCATAGGTCCGATCGAAAGTGCGAAAACCATTTTACAGTTATTTTTTGTTTTTGGAGATGTTTCAATCAAATTTATTAATTATTTGACAAACAGTTGTGCAAAGATTTAATGAATTAAATTTTGGCTAATTAGTTCAAAAAGTTCTGTCCCTGTGGTACCGAAAGCCAAGCAATGCGCGGTGATTCGCAGATACCGTTTCGCCATGGTATCGGTTACCGGCAATCTCTTTTGTCATCGATATTAATTTGGGCATGTCATTGGAAGTAGTCGACAGCCTCTCAATTTAAGCTGATAGAGTACACGATCCTTCACCCATGCAAACAAATTATCCTTTCTACTATTCAAAGTCAGGTTTTCTCACTCAAAGTAAAGACCTTATTTATTATTTAAAATATAAGTTATTCAATTAAATATTAATATATATAGTACTAGCTGGCTTATACTGTAGAGTACAAAACTCCGAACACACATCCTATACTTTAGGATGTTAAATTATTTATAAATATAATTTATAAATGTATTTATTAGCGTGCCCTTGGCACAATTATAGCGTGGAATAAATTTTGAGTTTAAATATTTTGTCGGCAAATGCTGCGCCTCGACGGAGCTTTAAACTGCCTAGATCATATGATGCAGCTTACGGTGATTATCCGACCAAGGCGGCGTTGAGACTCCCCTTGGCTCCAAATAAAAGACCGTTTTTCTCACCGAAATAAACAATTTCGGTGTTAGACTTGCAATATATGTATATTTCTTTTTAAAAAGCACAGAAGCTACTTAAGGTGTGACGCTTGTAAAGCAATGTCCGCTGTTTCTGTTAACCGCTGTTAACCCAACATTCTCCCCTCTTTGATGATCTTCAGAGTCATCAAACTAAATCCATTCATCGGCAAGAGAAGCCCAATTTTTTCCTGTTCTACAAGAATCAAAGCTGAAAGTATATAAGTACAATTTAACATAAACACTATGTGGTTAAGCTGCCGCAAGACCAAATTTCTTGGACAGGTAACGGACAAAGTTTCGCAACTGGTCGTTTTATAATTCCACTATTCCTTTTTAGTGAAAGAACTCTAAGTAAACCATCGGATTCTGTATGTGTTTTTATGGCTTGACCATCAGCATTGTTACATGATGCTTGTACGGTAGAATAATAGGATGACGCTCCTCCATGGGCAACAATGCATCTCGTAGACGTCCTCCAAACCGTATCAATTTATCTTTTGTGTCAAAATATGGATTTAAAGATAATAATATTTGTCCTTTTGATAAAGGCTTTCCTTTCAGAGGCAAAAGAACTAATTTGTACGAATCTCATAATGCATTTCACACAAATCTCTAATTCCGGTATAGAGAGCCATTCTATTTGTCCTTAAGCTTGCTTCAGACGACAATTTTAACTGAATCTTCTTTAATATGCCACTATTAGTATTTAGCGAGTATAAGATGAGTATCGATATAATACTGAGAATTCGTGTAATTCAGCGGAAACAGAAAAAATTGAAATATTTGCATCTCATAGTCGACATCCTCTGTTGGGTGCTGATAAAGGGTAGTTGCTGGTCAATTCGTTTCTGCCTTCTGTAACCATCCATGCCACCAAAAATTACATCACTCGACATTACTTACCTCAACGGATATGATACCATTGCTCGCTGTGGATTCCTTTAATATTTTGGTGATCCGATTAGATACGAACAGTTTCCATTTAGATACATCTTCTTACATCCAACTGAGAACAATCATTGAATCTGACAAAAAAAAAAGTAGTTTTTGTTAAATTGACTTGAATTCGCAGATTTTGTTTTAAAAATTTCAAAATTTTGACGGCAGCTACAGCCGCACACAATTCGGCTCTAGGTATAGTAAGTTGTGGCTTGATTGGTCTTACTTTACATTTTCAATTTAAATTTCCATAAGTTCTGCATCATCAGTTTAGCTATAACAATAACTGGAATATCAAAATTAATATCAAATTTAAATTCGTCTTCTGTTGGGCTTCAATATATTCCCAATGTATGTATAGTTATGCCTGAATGCAATTGGAGTAGTCTCTTTGTTTGTTGATGAACGTGAGGAATGTTACGTAAAATGTCTGGAGAGTTGTGACCCACTTTCTTAGTTCGAAAATTCCACTACATAACATGCCAATCACTTCATTCTTCAGTTTCTCTGCTGCACAAATCGTATTCGTTCCAGTAAGAACACCATTCACATACATTTGATGTCTGACTACATTTGATGCCAGTGGATAGTTCTTTTCCTCATCAGATTCCAATTGTTGCATCACACGCATCGCTAAAAATGGGGTGCAACTAGTACCAAACATGACTGTTGAACAATAAAATTCCTTGAAGTGCCCGCTGTCGATATCTTTTTTTAAGATCCGCTGATATTGAGCACCCCCCTCATTGACGTTGATGCATCGGTACATGTTTCCAAATCTCCGATGAAAACATAGATAAAGGCACGCCAATTAATAAGAACTGCCGATAGCTCAACATATAATTTTGGACCAATCGATAATATTTCATTTAACGTTCGACTATTACTTGTCTTCATTGATCCGTCAAAGACCACTCTCATCTTTGTGGTTGACGATGACTCCTCACTGAATTATTTTTAATATTACGAGGGGTGCTATATATATTTCTGGCCTAGGCAACGCTTATTGTTGCCACATGCAATCGGACATTTCCATTGAAAAGTTTGACATTTTTTAGCATATCTTCGCTCAGAACGTTTTGTCATTTCTCGTGAATTGTGTTATTTACTGGAAATTAAAAAATGCATCTCGGCCAAAAAATGGAATAAACTCGTGAACATTTTCGTGCGATCATTTTTCACAGCTTTCGACGTGGATTATCACGACAAGAGTGCATCGATTAACTAAAATCTTTGTATGGCAATGAAGCACCATCCTAAAGCACTGTGAAAAACTGGTACAGCGAATTCAATCGTGGCCGACGCTCCCTTAAAGACGAATTCCGCGATGGTCGTCCAAAAACAGCCGTTATGCTAGAAAACATCGATGCCGTACGTGAACTGATAATCCAAGACCGTCATGTGACATATCTGCAGATAGAGGCATGTCTAGGCATTTCTCCCACCAGCATACATTCGATATTGCATGAGCACCTGGCCGTAAAAAAGCTTTGTTCTCGTTGGATCTCGCACAATTTGACAATCGCTCAAAAAAAGGCTCGTGTGGATTGGTGTAAAGAAATGCTGAAAAAGTACGATCGCGGTGCTTCAAAAGACGTTTATAAGATCGTCAAAGGTGACGAATCATGGATCTATGCGTATGAGCCCGAAACAAAAAAGCAATCGACCGTGTGGGTCTTCCAAGACGAGCCAAATCCAACGAAAGTTGTTCGTGGAAGAAGCACTTCGAAGCAAATGGTCGCCTGTTTCCTCGGCAAAACTGGTCATGTGGTGACTGTTCCGCTTGAGCACCGTAGGACGGTCAATTCTGAGTGGTACACCACCATTTGTTTGCCTGAAGTCTTCAGAGAAATTCGAAAAACGACCAAGAGAACACGAATCATTCTGCACCATGACAATGCGAGCTCTCACACGTCGGCTCAAACAAGCGCCTGTTGGAGCATTCAAAAACCATGTTTTGGTGGTGTCTCAATGGGAGTGGAAAAAGTGCTTCGAAAATTGGTTTGAGCGCATGCAAAAGTGTATAAATCTTGATGGAGAATATTTCGAAAAACAATAAAACCATTTTCGTTGATAAATATTCGTATTTTCATTATTAGGCCAGAAATATATATAGTAACCCTCGTATCTTTGTAATTTGTAATTAATTTCATTTGATTTAGTTGTAAATATTCATTAATTCTAGCTGTGTAGACCTTCCCTAGGTTTTCATCCGATACGTTTTGTTCGGATTTAGTTGAGTCAAAATAGGCAATCGAACCTCGTATTTTCCTGAGGTGAGACGTTTGTGAGTTTTCAAAAATACATATTCACACCATTTCTCTTTTTTGCGAGAAATCTGGATATATTTCACCACTCTGTTCTAATTCCCAGAATCTGCATTAAAAATGGTTTAAGTCTTCGGAGGCATCATCTGAACTCAACCGTACGGAATGTGATGTAATTCAAGATTGTTTAGCTTTGCCTGTAATAAAGTATCCCAACTTAGTATTTTGCGCTATAGGAGATCCGCTCGGTGCTAAGTGTATTTCACTTAAAACCAATTCGTCGTAGATGTCGTTTTCTAGCAACAAATCGATATCACTTGGTTTAAAATAGTTAGGATCAGCTAAATTTAAGCAGAACTTAAGTGTCGATACATTTGCAACTCCCGCACTCGCCAATCTACTGACTTCGACAAATACCTTCTGCCGTGGGAGTCGAAGTTGCTGAGCAACGTTGCCTGACACAAAAGATGCTTGTGAGCTTTGATACAAAAAGACACGAAATCACAAATCGCATCAACACAGCAGATGGTCTTGTTTAGCCGCTAGCCAATCCGCATCTGATCCACTGATCATGTTTGTTGACGTTTTTTGGTGTGCTGTCTCAGTGTACACTTTCCGCAATTTCGTCGACTGCCACATGCAGCCACTTGATGATCGATCCCCAAACAATTATAGAACAGCCGATCTTTTGAAACGGCTGCCTTCCGATCCACTACGTTCATATTACCGAAGATTTTGCATTCTCTGATGGGATGCCCTTCTTCCCACAGATTATACAAACAGCTACCCGATGGGCAGCAAACGAGGATTTGACACATTTTTGGATTTGACACATTTTTGGTTTGTGTGCCACGTCTTGGACCTTTACACTCAGTCGACGACACCGCTTCACTACTACCCGAATTCTGACGTAATCATGGTTCGGAATTGGATATCGAGATAAGTACAAAGTAAAAGAAGGTAAATCCTGCGTGCTTGACAGAGATCTCTCCCAGTCGACTCTAATCTGGACGGGCAGTATATTCGTCATGTAGTAGACAAGAATTAGATTTTGCTGCTGAAGATCTCCTCCCACTTTCTGCAATGAGTTCACACACGACTTACAAGTTTGAATGAATTCCTTCAGCGATCGCGGATTATTGTGCTGAACTATTGTTTGATTATCGAAGACTTCCATAAAATGTTGAAACATATCCCGTTTATTTTCGTACAAACTGGTTAGCATTTCTCATGTGACTTGATAATTGGACTCAGTTATTGTTATATGTTGAATATCTTTTACGGCTTCGTCTGCTAAGGAATCCTTCAAATAGTGGAAACTGCAAATCTGTCAGTCTTGTGAAATTGTGAACTCGAACTAGAAACACTTCCTTAAATGCAGGCCAATCCACTAATTTCGCGCTAAAAAGTGGTAGTTTTACCACTGGTAACTTAACTTCCTCTGCTTCATATAAAGGTCGAATGGATTGCTCCATATGTGTATCGTTGAACGCGGTGGATGCTGTCAGGTGGCAATCACGTTGTGCATAGAGCTCACAACGGAGTTCTGCTACTCCATCTGTAGCGAGCCTTTTCACTAACTTTTAAGTGCACCAGAAGCCCAAAGAAATCAGTCACAGTATATTGCTTTCAATTATTTATTTGAGACACGTAGGGCAATTCAATAGTCTTAAGCTTAACAATAGTTTTTGTTGTGCACCGTCACGAATTTGCCACGAAAGAAATAATCGAAAAAGGGATACCGAATTGGCACTGCAAGAAATGATAACTAAGCGATCCCGAAATGGATAGCTAAGAGAGAACTTCGCTTCGACTGATTTTACTCAAACATTTTTAAGTGTAAAAATTCGTAATTCGCATTTTATACTTTACGTCTTACGAAGGGTTAGGAAAGCCTTTTTAAACAGAAAGTCTATCGCATTCTCACTCTTCCTTGCTAGCTCATAATATTTTATGAATCATGTACAAGAAAAAGATATTTTCCAAAAAGGTTAGGAGTAGAACATAAGTAGAACATATAATTCCGATCCCGTCGATTTTCCGTCGGATTTCCCGTATTCGGTTTCATTCTAAAAAAGGGATACCGAATTGGCACTGCAAGAAATGATAACTAAGCGATCCCGAAATGGATAGCTAAGAGAGAACTTCGCTTCGACTGATTTTACTCAAACATTTTTAAGTGTAAAAATTCGTAACGTTTAACGCGGGCGCTGCCGATTTTGAGATACCCTGTATTTATAGGCGCCTATATCAGTACATTCTACCGATTTTATCTCGGAGGCTATACCATATAGTTAAACAAATTTTTTTTACGCTATTTAATACCAATAAACTATTGGAACTATATGATGTAATCATCCGATTACAATAAAATTTGGTGTCATTAAAAACTATTACAGGAAAGTGTATTGTAATTTATTTGGTTGCGATTTGTTCATAAACAACCAGTTTTCTGACAAAAAAGCGCAGAAATCGGATTAATTGTCCGATTAGATTAGATATTGGAAGCTATATAGGCATTCAATTTTATTTTTACTCAGCACAGTTGCTTGCTACCTTGAAAGCCACCAAATTACAGAATTTGAATAAAATATCTAAACAAAAAAAAAAAACAATAAAATCCCAACGTTATCTTCGGGGTGCCGAAGATTACAGACTCTTTTCGCAGTTGTTTCTGCCGTAAATCACATGAACGGTGTTGATCAGTTAATAGGGCCGATTTCAATTCGTATGACAGCTATATGATATAGTGGTCCGATCCGACCGATTCAAACTAGTGTACTACCTAGGTAAAAAAGAAGGCAAAATACCAAGTTTCAGCAAAATAGTTTTTAAGACGACGGAGTAAATCGCATAGAAACAGACGGACAGACGGACATGGCTATATCGACTCCTCTACTGATTCTAAGTATTCTAGATGTAACTTTTGTGGGTCTACGATGTTTGGTTCTGTGCGTTACAAACATCAGAGCAAAATGAATATACTCTTTTTTCTGCGAAAAGAGTATAAAAATACACTTTAATATCTCCATAAGTGGAGAGATATTCTGTAAGTCACTTAGATCAAATTTAACTTAGATGTTTAGGTCATTATTCTTGAGGCTCCAAAATAAAACTCAAACTCATTATTTAGTTAACTCAAAAAGAAACCTCGGCTGACTTCTCTGTCTTTGGATTCTGTGAGCAGGTTTTCTTATTTTTAATATTGAGAGTAAATAGCTCTCTTACTTATGTATTAGGGATTGAGAGTGAATGCTCTCAATTCGGATTATATTTTTATCAGCCGAAATTTGCTTAGTTTGCAAAAGGGGTAATCTCTCAAGATTCACTCAAGTTCTCAAAGGGGTGATCTTGCGAGATTTGTTTATTCTTAATCTTTAGGTATTGGCTTCGACGGATGTTATTGTTTATGTCTGTTTCGTTTGATTTTAAAAAGGGGTTTAGCCTTTGCTTAATCTTGACTTAGGGTTTGAGAACCAAAAGCTACCGGCTGTCTTTGTTTAATCTTGAATTAGGGTTTGAGAACCAAAAGCTACCAGATGTCTTTATTTATCTTATTTTCATTTGGATATTAAAAAAAGGGGGTGAAGCCAATAAATGCTTATGCTTGACTTTATGTGTGGTCCACTTATGAATACGTATGGTACTATGGATATGTTACTATATACCTATAACAACATATAATCAATAAGTTTGGTTGCAATTTAATAGTTAACAAAAAAGTAATGACCACTAAGCTTTTTACTTTTTTTGAGGTAGTTGTGGTTTTATGCTTAATATTCCGAACCTAAATCAGAAATCGAAAAAATTTAATAAACTTGATCTAACCTGTAGAATATTTGATTATTAGCAACAAACTTGAACTTTCTAGCCCCTACCATCTCTGAGAACTAGGCGTTCATACAGACGGATAGACAGACAGGCGAACTAGATAGATTTCTCTAGTCACCTTAATCATACTTCAGGTAACTTTGACGTCTCCTTCTATATGTTATATACATTTCACAAACTTATTATATTCACATTTTTATACCCTCTACCCGAAGAGAAAGGGTATACTAGAAAGCTGCGCGTGCATGTAACATGTTACAGTTTTTCTGTAACATTCCGTAAAAAAATTTTCACGCACGCCACTTGGGTTGAATTGCCAGTCGTAGTCGCTTCTGCAAAAAAAGCATATGGCTTACAATTTTACTTAAATTATTATTGATTTACGTGTATTTTAAATGTTTTAAAAATGTATGTGGGCTTCAGAGTACCAATTAGACTTTATTTTATTTTATTATTTATTTTTATGACTTTACCTATTTTATATTATTAAACTCGCATTTTATACTTTACGTCTTACGAAGGGTTAGGAAAGCCTTTTTAAACAGAAAGTCTATCGCATTCTCACTCTTCCTTGCTAGCTCATAATATTTTATGAATCATGTACAAGAAAAAGATATTTTCCAAAAAGGTTAGGAGTAGAACATAAGTAGAACATATAATTCCGATCCCGTCGATTTTCCGTCGGATTTCCCGTATTCGGTTTCATTCTATACAATTATATAATCTACTCTTACTCCGCTACAAATCAACCTATAAAATCGACCTGTCGAATCGCTACCGCTGTCCTCAGCAGTAGGCTTAGAATTCATTCAGATTAAATTCTTCTTATTAGTTTGTCGAAATAAGTTTGGCTTATATGTTGCTTGAGTTTCGTAATAAGAACGCATCCTTACAATTGGGTTTAGCAAAAGAACGGCGAATATGGCATCCTTTTCTATGATCCATAATATGTATACTTTGCTTAATTTCATCCCCGAGCGTATATGTACGTGTATTGTGTAAATAAAAGTATGTATATGTGATTCTACTTTTTTTTTTAACCAGTATACCACGTCCAGTCTTTCAACAAAGCTTCGCCTCCAAACGGATAAAACCTACTAAATTAATAGAAGAAGAGGCACTAACACCGCATCATGAAGAAATTATTCGATATATTAAAGATTGTAAGTCATTGCTTAAAATATTTAATGATAACCTAATTCCAACTATATATTTTTTTATTAGCCTGGAATATGTTGGTTGTCCAAAATCCATACGATTGTACTGCAAGCACAAAAGAGGGTGCACATCAGCATGCTAAGAGTCCGAGTATAATTAAATTAAATAATGGAAAGGCAACGCCAATGAAACCTTCGGCATCAATAACACCAACAACCGCACCCACTGTTTTAGTAGAACCACCCAGTCCAGCATTAAGTGATTTTAAGCCGTTCGACTTAGAGTCCTGGTGGGGTCGCCGATTATTTCTTAATATTACTAAGAGCCTTTAAGTAAATTAAATATGCTTCCTGTTTTTTTCTTTTATATAATATAAATTCTTGCATAAAAAAGAGTATATTATATTGTACATCTGGAAAATCTGGACTTCCTCCGGATGGTTATTTATATGTTATGGTGGCGCGCTGATGCAAAATTAGGAATTTTATTTCTTATACCAGGGCGGTGTAACAGCGAACTACAATGGCCATACAGCCTAATTGGAGCTTTGGGTTTTGTTGTACTAAGCGTCTTGGTTTTTAATAAATTATCGTAACGTTGCTTCAGCGGTGGTCGGTACGACTTTAAAAACGACTTCACGTGCGGTACGTTTTAACCAACAACCGAACTTCTCCGCCTTGTCCAATCTAGTAAAGACATGCTGATTATTTGAATCCGTTTTTAGTGGATATCTTCAAGACGCCTTGATCCAGAAAAAAATGCAAAAGTATGTTGAAAACTTTTAACATTTTCCTATAGATGATATTCGCCATAGCGCGGGAAAGACTGTTTGCACCCAAGTGCTGCTGGCTGCATGATTTTGGATATCCAATGGAGCGAGTGACCTGGCAGTCGTGCTCTTTGAAATCGAAATCTTGTTCAAGGAAGAAACTTCGCTCCCAACCTGCTCGAAATCCCCAACACTTGACGATTTTCTCTGTGCTGTTGTTGTTGTTGTCGTCGAGGGAGGATTCATGTACCAAGATGAAGTTGACGAGCACATGAGAGTAGAAGAAACACAAATATTTGACGGCAAAACAGTACACATACAAAGATTTAAAAGAAAAGGGCATGGATTTGGGGTGGTGAGAGTGAGGAAGAATAGGAATGTTTAGCCAGGATCGGACCCGAGAAAACAAGCGGTTTCCACCGTCCGAGACCAGAGGGCTATGGCGCTTAAATGAGGAGGGTTTGAGGGGCAGCATAAAATATGTTGTGTGGTGTGATGGAGGGCAAGGCAGAGGAGTTAGTTATCTCAGGATTTATCCTGGGGAAATAGCTGTTGAGGTGGGTAGAGTAGTCGGAGCGCATTTGTGCTAGGGAAGATCTGGTGGGTCAATTGGAGGGAGGCGGCATCCGAGCATGGGCTTGATGAAGTAAGTGAAAGTGTGTCACTCAGAGGTGGTAAAATCTGGGCCTTGCTTGACCGCTAGCAAAGCAAGCTAAGTGGTACAAACAATTGTAATCCCTATCTATATTTAAAAAAGACTCATGCAGCAAATAATTAGATGTAGTTGGACAGACTACTAAAGCACTAAAGGTCCGTAGAGGTCTACAAGGAACTGCAAACCTAATTCGACTGATCAACGCAGGAGATTCAATGATGCCGTTTATTAATTTATGCATAAAAATTCGGAACGTTAAACTCTGCCGCAGCCGAGTTTGAGATACCCTGTACGTAAGTGGGCCTAGATCGATCTTTCCTAAGGGGCTATTTCTTATAATTGAGTACCTCGACAGAAAGTCATAATCTTGCACTCAAAAGCATTTGGAATTAGCAAGTAGAAGTACCACCATGAATGAAAAGTATTTAAATTAACTTGTAATTCCACGTGAGATTCCATTTCCTTATATAAAAATAACATCAGCATATATAATATTTCGGAACGTTAAACTCGCGCAGCCGAGTTTGAGATAACCTGTACTTATAGGGGCCTAAGTCGATATTTTCTACGGATTTTTCCTAAAGGGCTATGCCTTATAGTTAAACCTTAAATTATTTAAGCGCTTTAATATTAGTTACTCCTTCTAATTACCAAATTACCAATTACCATTTGAAATGATTTTTTGGTGAAGCATATGTATGGGAGCTATATGATAACAAAAACATCCTTGTGCTTAATTTGGTTAGAATTCGTTCATAAATAACACGTTCTCTCACAAAAAAGCACAGAAATCGGATATTTTAACTTAATTAACTTAATTAAGCCGGCACATAATTCACGTCACTGACAGAGACCAGCTCATTCAGGAACTTAAAGCCGTGATTAATCCGGAGGTCGTCAACGCGATCTACTGTGATTTGCCTATGTTAGCCAGCTTCCAGCACGAAATTGTGCTTGGTTTCCCAGCCACGAAATTCTGGCATTGCAAAACGTTCGTAGCAGACATTACGGACAAATCCGAGCAGGCAGAAATAGTCAATACAGAGCATAACAGGGCACACAGAGCCGCTCAGGAAAATGTTAAGCAAATACTTCGGGACTACTACTTCCCAAAAATGTCCAAGTTAGCCGGTGAAGCGGTCATAAATTGTAACGAACCAGCGTTCTGCTCAGAGACTATCAGGTCTTTATTAAGGAACCAGTTCAAAATAGACGTGTTAAATGCGCCGCCACTTCATTGCACCTCAAATGGGCAGGTCGAGCACTTTCATAGCACCCTGGCGGAAATAGCCAGATGTATGAAAATCGACAGAAATATAAGCGACACAATCCAGCTTATAATGCAGACTACAATTTAGTATAACAAGACCATTCATTCAGTCATAGGCGAAAAGCCTCTCGACGTATTGTACGAAGCCAATGAAGAGCGCACACGGGCGATTAGCGACAAGATCGCAAAGGCCCAACAAGCACAACTTGCACGCTGCAATGCAAGCAGGCAGAATAGAGTTTTCGAGGTAGGGGAGACGGCATTCGTAAAAAAAATAAGAGACTAGGAAATAAGGTGACTCCCTTATGTTCCGAAGAGAGCATACAAGCAGATCTGGGAACGTCTGATCTAATTAGGGGAAGGGTGGTCCACAAGGACAACTTACGATAACTAGGAAGTAAGCATCACCGTAATTTTACGCTGAACTGTGGAATTGAACATTATACTATAGCGCTTGGTTCTATTGCTTCTTTACAGGCGTGTGGCTATTATCACCGCAGTGCTGGCATCAGTACAATCGAAAATCACCGACTATTCCCATTCCAATTACATTCCTGTAATAGACGGCGATGTAATGATTTGGAATGAGACCAGGGTAGTAAAACACTTCACCAATTTGACAGAATTTATTAGCATCATTGATGAAACGCAGAAATTGTCCGAGTACTTCCCAAATTCACATATGCGCAAGTTGCTAGATGTAGGTTTGCAGCACACCAGGGAGTTATTGTCCACATTAAATGTCCACCATCGTTGAGCTAGAAACTTGGATTTCCTAGGCTCGGCCCTGAAAGTAGTGGCAGGCACGTCGGATGCCGCAGATGCTGAAAAAATAAGGTTTTCCGAGTCTCAGCTGATAGAATCGAACAATAGACAGGTGGTTATAAATACCGAAACACAGAAACAGATCAATCGACTCACGGACACAGTTAACAAGATACTTGCAGCAAAGCAGAAGGGTGCGGTAGACACCCCGCATTTATATGAAACCCTTTTGGCGCGAAATAGAATGTTTGTTGGGCTAACAAGCTTTTTTGATAGCACTTGGTCGAATTTTAAGAAATAAAACACAAGAGATATTTCTTATTTCAGTTTATAATTTAATTTGGTATCGTACTCGAAATTAATTATTCACAGTTTCAAAATTATAAGTGGTGGCTTAGTTTTTTATGTACAATAGGTTTACAAGCAAGAATGCAGGTATGCGAGAGCGTATGTATGCGTTTATGTTCGAAAGTATGTATGCGAATTAGTATTAGAATCCTTAAGGGGAAGCAGGCACAGCTTATTGATAGCTCGCTTGATGTAGCCGTTGGATGTTTTGAGTATTGCCACTCGAGAAACACCCTCAGATCCAGAGATTAATTCCGTCACTCGTGCCAGTGGCCATTTAAGCGGAGGTAGATTTTCATCCTTGATAAGGACGAGATCATCGATGGTCAGTTCAGGCTTCGGTGAGCGCCATTTGGAACGCTCTTGCAGGAGGGTTAGATATTCTTCTCGCCAACGAGACCAAAAAACTTGCTGCATGTAGGACACCCGTTGCCAACTGTCCAGTCGATTGAAATTAAGGCGTGTGACATCAGGCTCAGCGAATGTAGAAGGCGGACCACCAATTAAAAATGGGCCGGTGTCAAAACATCGAGATCTTCTGGATTTTCTGAAATTGCAAGTAACGGTCGAGAATTAATTACTGCCATAATTTGGCATGCAAGGGTACGGAGCTCTTCGAATCCTAATACAGCCGATCCTACAACTCAATAGAAGTGGTGTTTTGCGGTTTTTACTGCCGCTTCCCAAAGACCGCCAAAGTGAGGCGAGCGAGGTGGGATGAAGCGCCATTCGATAGTGTCTGCCAAACAACATTGCAGAACTGTTTCCTGATGACCATTACTGAGGAAGAGGTTTTTCAATTCAGCGAGTTCATTTCTTGCGCTGACAAAATTGGTAGCGTTATCAGACCAAATCTGACGTGGCTTTCCCCGAGTGCAGATGAATCGTTTCAGAGCATTGATAAAAGCTGGAGTTGAAAGATCCTTGACGAGCTCAAGATGAACAGCCTTTGTGGCGAAGCAAATAAAAACGCATATGTATGATTTTACAGGAGCCTTGTTGCGTTGCCTTGTTGCCTTGTTTGTAAAAGAATGGACCACAGAAGTCGATACCGGTCGTGTCGAATGCTCGGATTCCCTCAAGTCGCTCTTTTGCCAGATCGGCCATTACGTGCTCTACCAAACGCGGCTTGGCCCGAAAACATCTTACGCATTTGTTGACGATTTTAGAGACCGTTTTCCGTCCGCCGACTGGCCAGTATTGGAACCGGATGGCTGCCAATAGCGCTCGGGGTCCAGCGTGGAGGTTTTTATTGTGGAAATGAGTAATGATTGCAGCCGTGATTGGATGCAATTTAGGCAATATAATAGGATGCCGAGACTCGTAGGGAAGAGTTGAATTAGTGAGGCGTCCACCAACACGAAGAATACCAAATCCATCCAGAAACGGCAATAATGATGAAATGCTGCTAGAGCGCTTGACCACACCTTTCAACTTTATGTCTCTTATCTCCTCATGTAGACAGCTCTTCTGAATGTTCCGATAAATGATCAGAGAACCAAGGTAGATGTGCCAAATCTGGAGACCAGGGTATCGAATCCCATGAATAAATTTGTAGACATATGCAAATACCCGTTGAATGGCAGGAAATGAGTTTACGTATTTGCATTTCAGTATTGGATCAGCATTAGGATCTGTAATTAAGAGAATTTTTCGACGCAGTTCCAAATTTGGTTTTTCCAGTAAGCAGGAAGCAGGCCAGCTTTTGCTAGACCAATTAGAAATTCTGGACCAAAAGACCAAAGCGTTGATTCAAGTAGCTCATTAGGAGTGGCACCTCTCGATAGAATGTCTGCTGGGTTTAAAGCTGTTGGCACGTAATGCCACTCAAAATCAGAAGTGAGTTCCTGGACGACAGCAATGCGATTGGCAACAAAAACATTGTAGCTTGAAGACTCATCTCGTATCCAGGACAGGCAAATTGATGAATCCGACCAACAATGAAAGGGTCCAGAAAAAAGATTCATCTTCGATATCTCTCTTATGAGTTGGGATAACAAAACAGCAGCGCAAAGTTCAAGTTTCGGTACTGTAAGCGTCTTCACCGGAGCTACCCGGGACTTCGAACATAAAAGTCTTGAGATACAGTTTTTTCCCTTTGAGACAACATATATGCAAGCGCCGTAGGCATTGATACTTGTACCCATGTACCTCTACTTCAGAATTTGAAGCAAAAACAAAACGAGGAAATGAAATACGCTGGGCGTAACTGAAGGTGTTTCGGTATCCAATCCTAGTGGTAGACTTTCGTCCCAATCCAACTTAGCCTTCCACAACAGCTGAATAAAAATTTTAAGCCTTTAATATGACAGGGCCGATTAATCCGAGTGGGTCATAAAATCGAGCGATTGCAGATAATATTGTTCTTTTGCATGTTTTCGAAGTTTGTTGAGCGGGTACAAAAGAAAAAAGTAATTGATCTGTCGTAGGATCCCAAGCAAGTCCCAAAGTTTTTGTAATGTCGCTTCCATCTTCGAATTTCAAAAATGACTCTTTATCTTTTTCGGGAATTCCATGAAGAACGTTACTGTGGCTCGAGTACCATTTCCTCAGTTCAAAACGACCTTTAGCGAGAATGCCTTTAGTTTGTTGAAGTACTTCTATGGCTTCTTCTACAGACGACGCACCAGATATAAGATCATCTACATAGAAGTCACTGACTCTAACACAGCGATACATTTTTCCGACGTCTCCTGTAAGAGCAACAGCAAAGGTGCGAAAACGAATTAAAATAATGAAGAGTTTTGGCTGAATTGTGGGTCCAGCCATCAAAATGTCATTCAGAGAATATCCGGTACTGGTTGTTGCAGACCCGCCAAACGCGACGCGCAGTTTAGTGGTTGTGCTTTCCTCCTTTAGCACACAATGATGAGGCAAGAAATATTTACAAAGAGGCCGATTTTGCGGAGATACAGGAGACATATGACCTAAATCCAAATATTCCTGAATGAATGCGGCATACTGGGACTTCAGTTGTTCATTACGTTGAAGCCTTTTTTCAAGCAACAAAAATCTCCGAAACGCCTGCTGATACGATTCGCCCATTTGGTTGCGACTAAGCTTTAGAGGAAGCCGAACAGAGTATTCTCCAGATGATAACCTTTTAAAATGTTCCAAGAAATGCTGTTCGCTGCCAAGTTCTTCCATTGTTGAGTGGATGGCAAGTTCTTGAACACTTTCAATTTCCCAAAATCGGCGAAGTGCAGCATCGATTTTTGTTGATGTAAATATCGAACATATTTACGAACGAAGCCATCTTGGCTCGGTAACAGAATTGGGTGTTTGATCCCTTCGGGGACATTAGACAGTTCGAGACGTCCATGAGTAAAAAACCATCTGTGGAATGTAAGAACGGGTTAAGAAACTTTATATGACTTCTTACATGCTCCTCCTTTTTGAGAGAGGCGAATTCTTCAGGAAAATTTTGTGCTTGTATGTTCCATACGATGCAATGGAACGCATGTTGTAGTTCTTCTGGTGCCAGTGTAGGCACGTCAAATTCAGTGACCTTCCTTCGAGAATGCTCAATGTATCGTAACATCCAAGCAACAATGCGCAGGCATTTACGATGTGAACTGATACCTTGAAGATATTCCAGAAGGTGATTGTGATCAACTGAAATTTTAAACGCCGATTTGCGTTTTTCCAAGTTCACTGCCTCAAGGTTTACGTCTTGTCTTTTATCCGCCGGCCATTTGGCGGAGTATTGGTAAAGGAACGCCGGCCCAGAAAACCAAATAGAATTCCGTAGTTCCAAGGGTGTGCACCCTCGCGAAAGTAAGTCAGCTGGATTGAACTGCGTAGGTACGAATCTCCAAGTGCAATTGGAGGTGTTCTCTTGTATGGTCGAAACTCGATTACCAACAAATGTAGATAGGGTAGCTGAATGCTGACGAATCCAATGCAGGACAGTTTGCGAATCGCTCCATAAAAATGTGGTATACTCCTGCATGATGCATTTGCTTATTTTTGTGAACAATAGTGCCAATAAGTGTGCTGCACTCAATTCCAGTTTAGGAATTGATAGCTTCCGTGTTGGTGCGACTCTTGATTTCGATGTGATTAGTTGTACCAAAACTCTACCATTGCCATCTATTGTACGCGCGTAGATACAACATCCGTAAGCTCGTATTGAGGCATCACAAAATCCATGTATCTGAAGTTCCTTAGCATCTGACTGCAGGCAATAGCGAGGTATTGCGAGAGACTCCAGTGATGACAACGAATCGACAAAACTTAACCAGGCTTGATGTAGCTGTTGTGAAACGGCTTCGTCCCACTGTAGTTTTGATAGCCATAACTCTTGCAAGATTATTTTTGACGTGATGATGATCAGTGTGACCAAGCCTAGTGGGTCAAATAACGATGATGAAAGTTATAATATTTTGCGCTTTGTGACAGGATCCGATGATTCTTTCGGCCGAAATGCGAATAAGAAGACATCCCGTGTTTGGTCCCATGATAAGCCAAGTGTACTTGTTACACCTGCGTTTTCCAAATTCAAGTCTTTTATGGTCGAATCATCCACAAAGTCTGGGTGGTTTGAATGCCATTTTGCCAATTCAAACTTTCCTTTTTCCAGTATGTTGAGTACTTCTACCTTCAATTGTCGTAGTCCTTCCACAGTATCATGTCCACAAAGAAAGTCGTCTACATAAAATGATGACTTTATTGCTTGAGCTCCAAGCTTATATTCCTCAGAATAACAGTCAGCCAAATGTGCCATAGCTCTTATAGCAAGGTATAGAGCGGATGCCATACCGTAAGTCACAGTATTCAACTCGTAGGTGTTTAGCTTCTCATCTGGCGAGCTTCTCCAAAGGATATACTAAAATTTACGATCAATTGGATTAATAAGAACTTGTCTAAACATTTTAATGACATCGGCAGTTATGGCAAATCGATACATTCGGAAGCGCAAAAGCAATACATATAAATCGGGTTGAATGGTAGGCCCTACCATTATTATATCATTAAGTGATCTTTGGGAAGTTTTTTGATGCGTCAAATACGACTCTCAATTTTGTTGATGTGCTGTTTAATTTAAAAACACAATGGTGTGGAATGTAATAATGAGGTTCCTTCAATTTGGGGGCGACCTTCAAAGTCATGCGCTGCAATTGTTCATATTCCTTCATGAACTCGACATAAGCATTTTTTATGTCTGGTGTGCGAGATAATCGTCTTTCAAGAGCTTCAAATCGTCTCTTAGCTTGTTCGAATGATTGACCTAGGTAACTCGGATCATCCTTGAATGGTAGTTGCACCATGATTCTGCTATCCGGTTGACGCTTAACGGTCCGACTAAATTCTTTTTCACAATAACTCTGTTCTGGAGTAAACTTCTTTAATGGCAAGTTGACGTCTTCCAAACGCCATAGTTGTTCTATGTTTTTGTTTATCTCTTCTTCTAATGTTAGTTTATAACCAAAAGATGTGGATTGATTGGAGTTATCATAACGGCCGGAAACAATCCATCCCAATAAAGTGTTTTGTAAGGTGGGCAGACCCGGGCCCAATTTAACTTGACCAACTGTCAAAATTTCAAAAAAGGTTTTAGTTCCAATTAGTAAATCAATTTTACGGGGTTTATTGAAGTTAGCATCTGCCAACGATAAATTTTTAGGCACATTCCAAGACGAAATGTTTATGTCAGTGTCAGGCTGATAAGCGATATGTGACACAAAACAAAAATCAAATGAGAAATTGCATTTCTCCAAACGAGACTTCACTGTAGTGGACGTTTTGTGTTTAACATGTGTACGCGAATCACCAGCGCTGAATATTGTCATGTTGTGTTTATGCTTTGTTAAACGCAAGGCCTGTGCGAAGTCTTCCGAAATCAGATTCACCTGTGAGCATGAATCCAGCAAGGCTCGACCATATGTGTAGCCTCCAGATGAGTCTTGTACCAATATAATGGCGGTAGCCAAGATAACTTGCTTCGATGGCTTGTTGATGTGTGTATGTGAAACAGCGGTTTCAGGCTGTGCCATCTATGGTGATGTCCCTGGAACTGTCGATTTGGTTCTGTGCAACAAAGTGTGGTGTAAGCCATTACAGGTACGGCACTTATGCGTAGATGGGGACTTTCGAGCTTGGTGACCCTTTCCAAAACAATTAAGGCATAGATCATGGTGCTTTGCAAGATCATAACGCTGCTCCACTGTCAATTCTTTAAGCTGAGGACAACGAAAGGATCGATGATCTTGGCCGGAACAAATGACACATACCTGACTTGTGCAGTTAAATGATAAACCATGATGTGGTGTTGATTGGATACGTGACTTGCGTAGTCCCTGATTGCGGCTGGTTTGGACTTCCATTTTTCCCATCGATTCCAAGTATTGACAATGTCGCTCAATTACCTGAACACACAGATCCCATGAAGGCAATCCTGAGAAATCCAAAGACTCGTTCCACTTGCACCTAATGCCAACATCTACCTTTTCCATGATAACAGAGATTAGCATGGCTTGTGCGATTTGAGATTCGCTTCCAATTGACTTGAGAGAGTTATACAGAGCTGTAGCATTATCAATCAGACTTCTTAATTGTTGACTATTTGAGTTGGTGACACTGGGCAATTGGAAGAGTGAATTTATATGGTCCACAAAAACTAGTGTTGGATTATCATAGCGTTCCTTTAGGCGCTGCAGTGCCTTTTCGTAGTTTTCCGGGGTGATTTGGAAAGCTCTCACTGTTTCCAAGGCTGCTCCCTTTAGACAACTAATCAACTGATTAAACTTTTCAATAGCTGACAAACATGATTGCTGGTCGACGACCTGTCCAAATAAGGAAATAAAATTTTTATATTCAGCATATTTACCATCAAATATAGGTAGAACGATTCTAGGCAACTTCATATTAGTCGAACTCATGGGAGACGGAAGAGTATCCACAAATGTTGAATTTGCGTATCGAGATTCATCACCAAGTTGTCTCTTGATGGCCAATTTCACACCAATGTATGAATCTTCAAGCTCTCCACGAGTTATATCATTTGGGTCCAAGTCCTCAATGTTAGACTGGACCGTCATTGCTTGTTTAAAATAAGCCTCCAAAATTCCAAGGCGACATTGTAGTTCATCAGCAGGAAGTGGGTTTGCATTCGATGAATCCACAATGTTGCGAATGCGTGTGATATTGCGACGAATATTTGAGCGTTGTTGTTTGTAATTTTCCAAATTCATGAAATTCCAAATTCCAAATTATGAACCAATGCGACGAGAGTAGAGGTGGTACAAAAAGAAGCGAACTTCGAGAACAAGTTTAACTCAAACGATCACGCGTGCTAGAGATGGGCGATGGCAGAGTTGGTACAAGCAAGTGATTTTGCGATCATGCGATATGACGTCACAGCTGCGGTGAGTCGGTCAATATGACGAATGTGAGAAGTGCAACGCGCTAGGTTGGCACCGGCAATACAATCGACGACGATGGGTCGAAAGCCTATGAGTATTTATGCGAAATACTAGCAGCGACAACGGTGGGTCACAACTAGTGTCCAAGTGTCCACGATTCGACAGCGATGGGTCGAATGTGAGGTTAGGCGGATTGGCTATATAACAACGCTGGGTTACAAACCAATAGATGACCAGAGTCTTTTTAATTTCACGAATTTACTTTATCACTGTCCCACGTTGGGCGCCAGAAATGTTGTTGGAAGCGTTTTTCCACCCGCATGAAAATCGGAAGGGGGCAGGGGATGATAAACACGCGCAAATTAAAACCACCGCCAATGAATGTTCTTAAGCAACTAACTTTTTATTCAGTATACATATATGCCAGACGCAGCTGGCGAAAGGGTATGCAAAAGGTAACAAGCAAAAATTGCCAGTCGCCGCCAACGAACAGGGCGCGCAACAATGCAAGAACTAACTAACAGTTAGAACGACGATAACTGTGTTTATTTACCGACGGCGACAAGTTTGGCTCAAGCACAGCAATAAATAAGCGATTTTGATTTAGGCAAATTTAAACAACAAGTGGTGAAACTAATCACGTCACCAAAATGTTGGGCTAACAAGCTTTTTTGATAGCACTTGGTCGAATTTTAAGAAATAAAACACAAGAGATATTTCTTATTTCAGTTTATCAATTAATTTGGTATCGTACTCGAAATTAATTATTCACAGTTTTAAAATTATAAGTAGTGGTTTAGTTTTTTATGTACAATAAGTTTACAAGCGAGAATGCAGGTATGCGAGAGCGTATGTATGCGTTTATGTTCGAAAGTATGTATGCGAATTAGTATATGGTTGTGAGTTAGTATGCGTAACAAACGAAAACAGCGCTAGCTGTGCGAAGAGCCAGAGTGCAAGACGAAGACTGGTGATCAAAAGCAAACGCACAATTAACGCATGCATTATGCAGTGTTAGAAATTGATATTACAGCTGTTCAGGCGAGAGGCGCCAAATTAAACAATTTAAATATTTGCTGCTGAACCGAACAATGTTAATTTCGGAAATAGAGAATTTAATGCTCACCATAACTTTGGCTAAATCAAAAATAATTAATCCATTGATACTAAGCCACAATGACTTGAAAATGATTTTTGATGAAATACTCACAGAGATTCCCATAGTCAGCTTAATGGAAGTGGCCAGTATCAGAGTCCTTCAGTCCGTTGATTTTGTACATTTGCTAATAGAGTACCCCCAGGTCAGGGCAATCTGCAAAAAGTATCTGTCTTTCCGGTGGCCCACAACGACATCATGCTGAAGCTACAGGACAACATCGTCGCGGAATGCTCCGAAGGGAGGTAACCGATTGCTCACCAACAAGTTTTGCTACTATCTGCAGAATGGCACGCGGATTACACGCGGGTGGCGCAGTCGACTGCCAGACGCAGCCCAGCCATTTAGAGATGATCCATGTTGTCGACGAAGGAATGATCATCATAAACGAACAGCGGGCAAGCGTCAGCACAGATGGCGGACCAGAGATAAACATACTGGGCAACTATCTCATAACTTTTAAACATCAGGCCATGGTAAATGGTACTCGCTATGTGAACCACAATGAAGAGCTGCGGCGGATGCCCGGTATAGCTGCCTCTCCATTATTGAACATCATAGAGCTTACCACAACTGAAGAGGATGAACGAAAACAACCTCAAGGTCATTCACAACTTTATGAATGATGTGGCGGCCAACAAATTGCAGCATATCACGGAGAGCTACGCGGTGCCCGAGGAACGTCACAATCTAAGGCGGGAGTAGTTAAGTGCAAATAGCCCAGACAATTATGTATTAATTTTCCCACACATAACGCATACATTGACGTTCTGAATTTTGTATAAGAACATCCGTCGAAGGTAACATGACACTTGTTTATGTGCATTTGACTTATCGCGGTGTGGAATGGCTGAGTCGGCTTGCCTACCATAAAGTCAATGCATGATGTTATGCAAATATTCAAACTCCACTGTCCACTTTGATTTTTTTGATTTTAGTCTAATTTTGTATCTTGACCAACATTGTCAATAAAGTTCAGCTCCGGCAATAGCCGCAAATAACCCAAATATTAATTAATTCATTGTTGTACCCAACGGCCAACAATAAAGGAGAGCAAGTGCACTCCCAACCTAGTCTTCGTAATCATCAGTTCCAGCAAGTGCCCAAACGCGCACTCCGGAATCGATTACAGACTCACCCAAACCTGGAAGGAATCTCACACCACTACATACACTGGATACACTTCTGACCAAAAATCTATAATTTGCAGCCGTTGCAACATGAGGAGCAACCGTCAAAGCATGATTGGTCACAAACAGATGCCGAGCCGTTATCCGAGATAAAGTCCGCGATTCAGGCAGCAGTCGCTTTATCGGCACAAACTCGAAGTTGTTGAAACCAAACATTAATTCCTAATGCGGAAGTAATTTAGTTATACATATTTAAACAACAATTAATGTATGATAATAATGCATGTCTTAATGTTTTCTCGATTCTTGCACGTAATGAAAACCAGGCTCTATGCACGTTTCGAGGTTGTCGCAGGAGCCAAGATATTATTTTCCATACAATTTTACGTACATATCTGCTTAGCATTCAAGTTTATTATGTTCAATATTTCAATTCAAAATGAAGCCGAACGTTAAACTCGGGCGCGGCCGAGTTTGGGATACCCTGTACCTAGTAGACGGAATTTAAAAAAAGGTGGCAACCCTAGTCGGACCTTTGGTCTTAATATTCCTTTGAATCCAAAAATACATTGTTCACAATATTGCAAGCACGCCATCTATCAGACTGCTCATTTGGCAGTTTGCTGGTTACGCGAGGGGAATTCAAATCTTTACCCTCAAAATGTGTTTTTTGTATATCTCGAGTAAATATGGTCCAATTTTAGTCATGTTTGATATCAATCGAAAGATTTTTAGATTCCTAACAACTTTTTGGAAGCAACTAATATTTAAATCCGAAAGGTTTAGAAATTATGTGGCTTTGAAAAAATGAGTGGGTGGAAGTGGGGGGGGGGGGGCGGGGGGAGAAAAAAAATAAACTTGATCAGCGTACACACATAAGGAGTCCGAATCCTTATCCTAGCTCTTATAGTCTCTAAGATCTAGGCGTTCGCGTGGACAGACGGACGGACATGACTATATCAATTTCTCTAGTCACCCTGATCATATTGTGGGTAACTTTGGGGGGTCTCCGACGTCTCCTTCTCTATGTTACATACATTTGCACAAAATTAGTATACCCTTGTACCTTTTTAGGTACAGGGTATAAAAATTAAGTACTTATTTAACGTGTTCATTTTTCTTAACACGAGTTATTGTTGATCTTTGCACGTGAAAACTTTTGGCTAAGGAGTTAATGGAAAATCCAGCACTTAATTTCTTAGAATGTCAGCTTTGTTGCAAGAATCGAGGTGTGCTACTTGCATGCAGCATGTGCAAGATTCGAGATACTACTGTATATTAATAATCAAATATAAAAGTAATCAAACTTTAAATTTATCAAACATTTTTTTTCAGGATACAGGAAACTCTACGAGGTATGGTCAAAAAGTAAGGTGATTCGTTATGTTGGTACACTCTTTCGAAATTCTGTTCCAAGATTCAAGTGAATGGCATATTTTGTTTGGTTGTGAGAGGCGTAAAGGTTATAAGTGTTTTGCGTGCCCGGCGATTTTTTGCTATCGAAAAAGATGGATCAAGGGATTTGTATAAAAAATAAAATAAAGTGCTCCGAATCACTTGAAATGTTGACAGTGACATACGATAAAACTGTTCTGAGTAAAAAAAATGTTTACAAGTGGTACACTTTTCCAAGATGGCCAAGAAGATGCCATTGACGAGCCTCGCTCTGGACGCCCAAGCACGTCAACAACTGCTGGAAACGTTCAAGCAGTGAAGAAAATTGTTTTGGAAAATCGTCGAATCACTATCAGAGAAGTAGCTGAGGATGTCGGTATATCGCTTGGCACGTGCCATGAAATTTTTTCTAACGGTTTGGGCATGAGACGTGTGTCAGCGAGATTTCTTCCAAAATAGCTAAATTTTGACCAAAATATCCATCACACGAACATAGTTCAAGAGCTGTTGAATGACGTCCACGATGACCCAGATTTACTCAAAAGTGTCATAACTGGTGACGAATCATGGGTATATGGTTATGATATCGAATCGAACGACCGATCGTCCCAATGGAAGAGCCCAGGTGAGCAAAGACCGAAAAAGGCACGCCAAGTTCGATCAAATGTCAAAGTTTTCCTCACTGTTTTCTTCGATTACCATGCCGTGGTGCATCAGGAGTTCTTACCATATGGTTGCACGGTCAATAAACCGTATTATCTTGAAGTTATGCGCCGTTTGCGAGAAGCAATACGAAGAAAACGTCCCGAATTGTGGAAAAACAATTCATGGCTTTTGCATCACCATAACGCCCCTGCTCACTCATCTTTGCTTGTGAGAAATTATATTTATAAACAAATGAATATTGTTTCTCAAAAAAACAAAGTTATCTTACTTTTTCAACACACCTCGTAAATTTATTTTATATTTATGACATTCTGAATATTGGTGGATCTAGCCTGATATATGCAACAGTACTTGCCGGCTTTTGTAGATGTGGACTGATTGGCAGGTTTGCGCCAATGAATTTAGCAGTGACCAATGGGACTGTTTCAAAGTAGGGTTGTTGATAATATATCAAAATATCAATATATCGATATTTTTCTGAAAATGATATATTTATATCGTGATATTTTTTTGTCCAAATATCAATATTGCGATATTTTTTTCGACATATTTTTGATATTTCCGGAAACCGGGACTTTTAGAGTGCATGTGCTAAAAATTTGAATAAGGATGTCAAGCATAAAATCTAATTATGGTGAAATTAAAAACGGGACAGCAAAGTGCAAACTCTGTGACTGCAAAGAGTCTGTGACACACGAAGCCGAATGACTGACGCACATATAACACAAAGAGTCTTCCTAAAATCACTTAACTCGAAGTACTGGAAATAAGCATTAATATATGAAATTTATATAAACACAATCTGTATTATTAGTATCTGTAGTATTAGGTATTGAATATCCATTTAAATAAGAATAATGAAGTTAATAAAAAACTTTTATATTTATATTTTTATTGTGGGGGAAAAAAATTTTATTTGAAAAAAAAAATCAAAAATATCAAATATATCGATATTTTTTTGTGATATTTTAAATATTATTTTGTTTACGACATCCCTATTTCAAAGGCAGAACCCAAAATTAAGGTAACAAAAGTGGCCTAGCGATTCCAGAAAAATACAAATCTGTGACTTCGATAAAAGTCTGAAATAAAAACATATTTGATGTGTTAGGTCGACTCGCTGTTTTTTTTTTCGAATGTTATCCGATTAGTTATTTCTATTAAAGAATATAACGCTGAACTTGATAAAAAATGTAGCTACCGCCCATATTAATGTAAATGAAGAAACAATAAAACAGCTACATAACAAATTTTTGGACATCAAAAATGTTTATAAAAATATGTGTGCTTAGTTGAGGTGAAAAATACGCTTAAGTTTTTTGTTGTCAAGAAGTGGAAACATTATTTAATACGATTAATTTTAATTGCTTATTTCGATTGTAATCGAAATTTAAAACTATCTGTACTGTAGTCGATAGTTATAGAATAATACTTTGTTATAAATGTCACTTCAAATATATAATTCTGTACTAAACTAGAATTTTATAAAAATCAATGTTCACACTGTTGAATTTGCCAAACTTATGTTACATTGGAATGACGATTTAAATGAAAATTATTTTGTATTTGTAGAAAAAAATTGTCTTTTCGTACCAAAAAACAAAAACAGGTAACCTTTTCGATAACTCAACATAAAAATCAGAACAACATACAAATTTAACGAAAAATCTTTATGTAAAAAAAAACATTTTTTGTTTTAAGTTGTGATAGCATTTGTGTTTTTTATATTATGATCGAAAACATTATCGGAATTTTTCGTAAACGTCGTCGTTTTAATCAAGGAGTTCCTATATTAGATGAAGATGGCGTCTTCCTTAATTCGTTTAATAATGACCTGAACAACACACAAATCTCTAGGTAAATAAGCAGTAAATAACAGTTGTCTCTCTTTTACAGTTTGTATACATATATATTACATATATTTACATATGTGTATATATATATGCGGAAACCTAAGAATCGCAAATCACATCAAAAACATCGAAATATGTGCAATATTATTTACTATTCGTGAGATATCGATGACAATATTGCTTGCAAAAGAAACTTTGTTGCACTCTGGATATTCCACAGGAAATGGATGTTGACGCGTCACCTTTCATTGGTACGCAGGAACATATAACTAATAGTGAGAGCAATAATACAAATCACTCGGAATCATCGATGAATCTTGATTATTTACAAGGCCTAAGGGCAAATGCGACGAATACAAGTGGTGATGCATCATACGGATTGGTGGATGATAGTTCAACGTTGGACAGGTTACTATTTGAACTAAATTTATGGACCACCTAAATTTTTTCTTTTTAACCGTCTTTAAATAATTTTGATAATTTTAGTGAAAGGGGACCCCTGACTATATTATTATTATAGTCAATTATTTTATTTTTTTTTTTTTCAATTATGTATCTAAAGTTTTTTTAACTGAAATCTTTTTATTATTTTTATTTTTTCATGATATACCATAAACATGATTTGGTAGGCCATTTAATACAAATGAGCGGTAACTATTGAAATATTGTGTAATTCAATTGAATATAAACCTATTCCTGTTGCAAGGTTTGTCACCATACTTGACCAATTGGATGCGCGCGTGGAAAAGTTTCGTAAGGATGCTTTAAATCTACAGGAAAAGAAAGACTACTTGTTGATGTCAATGGATCTCATAAAAAGCAACGAGCTCTTACAAAACATGACTGAAGGTAATAAAAATAACGACGAAAGGTGTTTTTCGGAGTACCGAGAATCACGTATTCTTTTTGAAGCTATCAAAAATATTTTGGGTATTGGTTAATTCAAATTAATATATTCATATAATATATGAATAAAAAATAAACTTCCACAGCGCACACACATGAGACGTGTAAATCTAAATTTTGTTTTTGCTCTTATAGTCTCTAAAAATATGCATTTATACGGACACCTTGATCATATTGTTTGTTTCCGAAGTCTCCTCTATGTTACATACATATATACATAGTGTAGTGTTTACCTTAACATATTGATTTTCTTATATGGAAAGAGGCAGACGAATAAGGCTAATATAAGTCCTGGCCAATCTGCGGGTAAAATTTTTATTTTCTTCGAAAAGAGTATAATAATTTGTCAGATATTTTTTTTTTCAATTTTTAACGATTAAATATATTTAAACAGCTGAGCGCGAAGAAATCATTTGTTATATCCAGCGTGTTAACTCACGCCTTGGTACCGTTGAATTAAATGTTCGTACTGTACGTGACAATTCACAGGAGGATTCTCTTAGTCAAATCAATGCTTTTATTGATACCATGATTAAAATTGGTGATCCAGTTATAGCACGGCAACGCTGTCAGTTGTATCTAAATGCTTGCTGTAGTAGTGATATTGATAGACGTGGTCAATTTTCAACCATTGCCGAAACTGATGTGGGGCCGATTGATAAAAAATTTGAAAGCGCTTTACTAGGATGCGCTTTGGATGATCAAAAAAATATAAAAAAACGACTTTTGGCGTTAATGGGATATTTGAATAAGCAAACTGTTAGTAATTAAGATTGTACTATTTGTGTTTATACCAATACCAAATAAAAAAAATAATATTAATTTATAAATCATAATTATTTTATTTTAAGCTACAAATTAAAGATATATATATATATATATATATATATATATATATATATATATATATATATATATATATATATATATATATAGATTTGGCAGACGCCACCTATGCAATTTTAATTGTAGCTTAAGCTTGCATGCCTTAATTTAGTTTTGTTTTCAAGTGTTTTATTTGAAGCAGGTGGGAAGTCCTTGCCCTGCCCACGAGATAAACCAGTTTTATGAATAAGGAGAACTCAAATTGAGTATCCTGATTTGTTATGATTGTCTTGGGTGTTCCAAATCGTGAGATTCAATGAAACCATAAAACTTTTGCTACAGTTTCAGTAGAGATTTCCGTCAGTGGTACTGTCTCAAGCAAGTGGGTGTATCAAACTATCATTGTGAGGCAATAGCGATAGTTCCGGTGCAACGGCATGATTACGATGTCCACGTGGACGTAAGTAAATCTCTTGCTTGGAACTGTGTTTTTTGTGGGGGCAAATGCTTATGCCGGCTTATTTTAGCATGCTGAGAAAAATTGGAAGTTCTACACAAAGCTAAGCCTGCCTTCATTGAGGGCCACACAAATATAAGTTCAACCTGTTGAAGTGTTGCTCTACCACGTGGATACGAGAAGTTGCAAGCGAAGGAAATGGTTTTATTGCGGAGGGTAGTCGGTACATACGGGCGTTCACGTCACAGTAGAGGCTTATATCATTATATTCGTCTGAGCCGTAGGCGATAAAAATTTGCTTGTAGAGATGTGATCGACGATATAAAGCAGACCTCTAAGAGAACGATTGGTTGATTCCAGTACACGCTGTTAATGGGTTGGCTGTCTCGTTTTTGCATTTTAATGCTCGTAGGCGTACAAAGAATAGTACGATCAAGTCGTCCAACAAAACCAGGCGGAAGTCTGTTTATGTGTGGGTTACCAGACTCGATAGGGGGAAGGCCACGTGACACGCTTCGCGAAAGCACTAGTTAAATGAAGCCGAACGTTAAACTCAAGGGCGGCCGAGTTGTAACTAGTAGAAGGAATTAAAAAGAATATGTGGTAACCCTAGTTGGGTGGTAACCCTGGTCGTCTACATTCACATAAAACCTCTGGTCTTAATATTCCTTTAAGTTCAACAACACATTGTTCATAATAATGCAACCACGCCATCTATCGGACCGTTTGACTCTGAAAATTAGTTTTTTGTAAATCTCATGTAAATAAGGATGAAAAAATCATACTGAAGAGATGAAAAGTTTCTACGAAGGTGCAATACTACACTAACTTTAATTGATTGCATAATACTAGATGAGCAAACTAAGTGACACAAACTATTATAGTCTCTACATATATTTCAAAATGGCTCATGCACTACATAATTAGATTTAGTTGGAAAGCCTATTAAGAAGTAAAAGTCCGTAGATGTCTACAAGGAACTGCGAAATTAATTCTCCTGATCAACTCGGGAGAGTTAACAAAACTGTCTTATAATTTATGCATAACTATCGTGTATTAACCTAGCACTTTAGTAAGGATTTCAGTTTGTTTGACTTTTATTATTTCTTTATTTTATATTTTGATATGTTTTACAATGAGTGTGTGTCTGCGTCTCGCTGCGGTTGATTTAAGAATGTTCATCAGTGTGATCGGTCAGAGAGAGAGAACCATCACCTCTCTCGTTGCTTTACTGACAGCTCTCTCGCACCGGTTCCCACATCCCTCCTTTGTTTATCAGCTTGAGCTTCAACCCATATCCAGAAAATGTGCTGTTTTGTGGAGTTGTCTCTGCCTTATGGTGTCGAAATGACATTTCCGTGTCGGCGCTTGTTGATGGTAGCTCTGGCACGTCTATTGTTTTCCTGGCATCTCTTGAGATGACTAGCATCCCTAATTATAGTCTTGCCTCCACCTGAAACTTTAACAATATTACCTTCACGCCCGACTACTTCATATGTTGTTGTATCGTAGTTGGGCGTTAACTTGTTTGGGAAGACGACATTTTTCATTAAGACTTGGTCGCCCACCTCAATATCTATCACCTTCGCCCCTCTCATTTTATCTGCCTCTACTTTCCCCTTATGTTTCTTCAAGCAGTCACTATCATTTTATCTTGAATCGTGGACTTCGCCAGCAATATCTTGGACGTTTGGGATTTTGTCCCTGATCATCCGGTTAAACATTAGCTCAGAAGGAGAGGTCCCTGTAGTGCTATGTGGTGTGACATTGTGCATTAGGCTTTATTAAGATGAGCAATTTTAAGTCTCTTTACTAGGGATCGATTCATATTTTCGACCTCGCCATTCGCTTGAGGCCAATATGGAGGGGTCCTTATTAATGTTATGCCATTAGTGTCGCAGTATTTTTCAAAAATGGTACTTATGTATTGTCTTCCATTATCTGTTCTTAGATATTTTGGGAACCCCAATCGGCAAAATATTTCCTTCATTGCCCCCATTAACCGATTCGGACGATATGGACTGTAAGAATTTTAATTCTTAGGAAGTGGGCCTAATAGGTCACTGGCTATGGAATTCCATGGACTTGTTGGAAAAACTGTTCTTTGCATTGGAGCGGGACGGGGTGGTTGTGAAACAAGCATGCAATCTTTGCATGTCTTTACGAAATTTTCAGCATCTCTATCGATATGAGGCCACCACACCTTGACTCTCAATCGACGCTTCATAGCCGACTCACCAGGATGTCCTTCATGGGCCAATTCTAAAACTCTTTTGCGCAGTCCGTTAGGTATAATTATCCGCCTCTCAACAGAATTTTCCCAAGCATTGAAAGTTCGAATCAAAATGGGTAAAACCAATCAAGTCATCGCGTCCACAATTTCCTCATCAGCAGCGCTCTCCCGTGCGATTTCCGAAATACTTAATGATGTAGGGACTGTGTGTTCAATAACCCGAAATATGTTAAGTTCAGTTTTCCGCCAACCAGAATTTGTTGATGAAAATTCGCATAGTCGGGACAGGGCATCCGAAATATTTTCTTTACCCGCTTTGTATATGACTTTGAATTTGAATGCTTGTAGACGTAAAAGCCATCGCTCAATGCGAGCCGGAGGTTTTGAAGTTGGCTTAAAAATGGTTTCCAACGGCTTGTGGTCGATGACCAGTTCGAACTCTAGACCGGCTAAATAAAAATAGAATTATTCAACTGCCCAAACTAGAGCCAGGCTTTCTTTTTCAGTCTGTGAGTATCGTTTTTCTACATCTGATAGGCTGCGACTTGGAAACGAAATAATCTTTGGTTCACCGGCCGTGTCAAATTGCAATAGTACTGCTGCCTAGGGCCACTGGGCTTGCATATGCTATAAGGCGCGTTTTACTATCTGGGTCGAAATATGATAAGTTCGGAATTTTCGCCAACTGCTGCTTCAGGTCCTCAAAAGCTTTCGTTTCTGACTCGCCCCAGTTGAATTTGCTCTCCTTTTTTAGCAATCGTCTTAGGGGGTCGGTACGGTTGGCCAAGTCGGGAATAAATTTCCCAACATATGTAACCAATCCTAAAAACTACGGGTTTCCTCTTTGTTTTTGGGATGTCTAAATGAAAGGATTGTTGTTACTTTCTCCGGATCCACCTCGATATCTTCAAGTGCGATTGGTATCCTGCGAATTGGTTGCTGGATCGGTTTGATGCTTGCATCAATTGATAATTTCACTGGCGGCCCGTTCCACTTTGGGAAAGGGGCCAAAGTTTCAATTTTCTTGACCTCTAGTCCCAGACGTAAAACATTTAGTTGAAGTGCCGTATATTTTCCCAGTAGTATTTGCGTTCCGTTTTTTATTACAAAAAATGAATCAAACACCTCTGGGTTCGAGTCAACTGATATAGGAGCTTCGAAAACACAAATTACGTGTAGCAATTCGTGTGAAGCATATCCTCTGAGCTTGTTTGTTGAATTTGGTCGAACGTTGAATAAAGCTGCCTTCTTTGCCTGAAGATGGGCCCAGTCTTTTGGACTTATAAGGTTGAATCTGGAACCAGAGTCAATTATTAGGGAGAGTTCGCTCCCGCCAAACCGACATCTAATAAACTCATCATCCTCGACACTTTGGATCTTAAAACAGTATTCTCGAGGTTTCCGGTCACGGTTTTCCTCTACCCGACGCACCTTGCTGCGTTGACGTTTAGCTGCTTCATAATGTTCCTTAGGTCTCTCACGTTTCAAATATGTTCTGCATTTAATTGCAAAATGACCAATTCGTGTGCACTTGGTGCACTTTTGATTTTTAGCCGGACATGAAGAACTGTTGCTGAAATGGCCTTTACGACCACATCTGCCGCATTCACCGGACCTATTTATGTTAAAGGGATTTGTTGAAATTTTTCTTATTCCCTCAGTTTCTAGGTTTGGGTTTGCACGCTTAATTTCAGACTGTTTATTAAGTTCCTCATCGACTTGATAGGCATCTATCATTTGGGTCAAAGTGTATTCTTTTTCCAATAATTTCTTCTTTAGATTTCCTCCGGCCCAGCTATCAATTATTTTGTCCTTAAGACAAATTTCTTCGACTTCTGATTTAGTTGCTCCAAAATCACATTTCTGAATTTGGGAGCGCAGTCGTAAAAGAAATTTTGCAAAGGACTCTCCTTCTGAAGGGCAAAGGTTCCTAAACAGATGCCTCTCAAAACTGGAGTTTTGCCTTGGAGAGAAGTATGCACTTAATTTCTCAACGAGGACTTTATACATATCTATCTCTTTGTCTGCGACATTTTCTACCACAGCGCCCGGTAACGAAAATGCTACAGTTTTAAATTGTGTTCCTCCCAGGTGAAGTAGTTTGCTCCGGATGGATGTATTGATTTCCTCAGCTATGAGGTAAATTTCAAAAGCTCGTAGCCATTTCTCCCACTCGATTCGTAATAGAGACTTATCAATCGTCTCGCAGAGAAATGGCTTGATTGCATTTTCTGCCATCGTAATTAATACCCCTGAAATTAAATAGAATATTATGTATTATTCACGCCTCATACTCGAAGTACTGGCATCGACTTGCAGTCAGCTTTATTATTATTATTATTATTTTTTTTTTACGCCTCATACTCGAAGTACTGGCACTGACTCGCATTCAGCTTTATTTTTTTATTATTATTTTTTTTTTTTAACAGCCTCATACTCGAAGTACTGGCACTGACTCGCAGTCAGCTTTATTATTATATTTTTTTTTTTTTTAACGCCTCATACTCGAAGTTCTGGCAGTGACTTTAAGTCCGCTTTATTTACGGCACGAGCGCGGGAAACGAATGAGAGTGGGAAGAAGAAGAACACGCAAAAACTGCACAAAATAACTTTTGTTTTTTTTGTTTTTGTTTTTTTTTTTTTTAAATCAAACACATGTATGTATGCACACACACTTTTTTCAAATTACATACATACATGTATGTACACACTTTCTTAATATTGTAGTTTTTTCATATATTTACATACATGTATAAGTCGAAGAGTTATCAGGAAGCCCTTCTTCTACTTCACTAACCTCGCTTGCTGCGCAACGTTTTCTGGCGCGTGAGCGAGGCATGTCTGTTAGGTGTAATGATCGAAGACTGACTGACTGACTCAATTCTCTTTTTACAAAATCAGAATTTTGCGTAGTTCTTAACTCTACATGCAATACCAACACATTTTGGAGACTTATTCCAGTCCGCATACACCAATACTAATGCACACTGCATATTTCTGTATGCTTCTCGTTTTCGTGCAAACTTCTACTTCCCCCCGCTCATACCCGCGACCAGACTATGTTCGGCAGAAACTCTAACGGTTGTCTGCCGCGCATTAAAAGAATAGAAAAGGCGCCTGCATGGCGCGTGCCAAGCAGAAAGACGCAATTGCTAAAAATGTCGTTAAATTCAAATGATCTGCGACATATATAATTAGGTTTTTTATTTATTTTCGAGTCTATTAAATGAACCGTTGTAGAAACTAAGACCAACGCTGTAACCGAAGCTTTGTCAATTAAAAGAAATAACAAATCGGGTTGTTTTGTGATCTTTATTATTCAGTGTTCAGCTTAAGACTAAAAATCAAATACAAAAGAGATTGAGGAGAAGCCTCAGTGTTTTTAGGAATATTCTATTTTAGGAGAGCATTGCTCTTGGGTACTTGAGTTTTGGAGAGTGCAGGCAAAACTCTTAGGCTAAGTGCCGCTGTCAAAGAATTGTTTATTTAAACGCATACTGCGCAGATGGCATGCAGTATGAGAGACAATTATTGTTTAGAGTTCTTTGAAATAATTAAATTGGCCGGTTTGGGTGGCGCAAATACGTCACTACCAATACTTGGGCTGGGATAGATGGATATAGTAGAGGTAATGGAGCTTCTTCCATTCTTACTTGTTGTGGTGTGTTTTGATTTTGATTACTTATTTTGAATTTTGCATACATCATCATGAATGGGTTAAATGATTCAAATCTTAAATATAAGTACAATAAAATAAATGCAATCATGACAATGGTAATTAGTATGTAAAGTGTAATGTTGTTTTCTGAAATCATTTTAACAATGTCATTATGTTTTACAAGTTTTATTTTTGTTATATTAAGTGGGGTGTATTGTAATGTCAGGTCAATTTCTGGTTTTAAAAGATTTTCACTTAAAACTATGCCATCGATTTCTATTTTGCATTGGCTTACTCTTATCATTCTGTTTCCTTCTTTTTTTTTTAATATTATTAACTGGGTTTTGACAATTTTGTTTAAGAATGGTTTGGGTTAGGTTCCAAGTTACAATTGTGTAGGGTTCTATGTATTTTATTATTTCTTTTGTGTGCACTGGCTTAAAATTACAAATTGGTTTTAAGTGATTAATAATATTGGTGACACATTTATTGTTTATTTCTTTATTTTCGGCATTGTAAACTTTATTTACTCTTTCAAAATACGATTCTGTTTCCGTGTAATCTAGCTGATAGCCGTTGGAGTCTGGGTAAGGGATTATTTTAATTGTGTTTATTAATGAAAAGTTAATGGGCTGTGGGATATGATTAATAATTGGTTATCATTATAGTTAATCCAAGTGGATGTTTTGATGTTTAAAATGTTCTGACTCTTCACGTTCTCAAGTTTGTCATAGTTTAGTAATTTGGGGTTAAACAGTCCAAGTCTGGAAAGCTGCATGGCCATTTCCAAATCTTCTACGTATTCTTTGAACTGCATTAGTTCGAATAAAAGACTGTTAATGATGCTGGTGTTATTTTCATAATTCTGTATCCTTTGCATTCCGTCATTTATTAATCGTATAGCGTCGTTGAGTTCATATAGTTTTACTGAGTTATGGGTGTTTGTGTCAAGTTTCTCCTGTATTTCTACTCGATCGTTTTCATCAAGTGTGCCAAACAAATATTTGAAAGCTGAGCCCACAATGTTAATAAGTCCCCGTTTGTTTCTATGTTTCAGGGTTATTCCGGCTAGTTCTTTTTTCATTTTATTGTATACAAATTTGATCCGGGTTGGATAGTAATTGGTTTGTAGAATTTGCTCAAAATAGTCAGCCACTATGTCTATTTCAGTTAAATTGATTCTCAGGCAATGATGTTCAAAGGAGGATGGTATCTAGACTGGCTTATCGGAAAAAAGGAGATATCCGTGGTTGGTGTCAATATTATTAATTTGAATTTGCTGTCCGCGAACCGCTGTGATCAGCACAAGCAATAATGTTATCAGGTGGCAGGTGCCTGTGAAATTGAAAGTTGATTATTTTTCTTCCGTTTTTTGAATTGTGTTTTGTAGTAGTGAGTAATTCTATTTCTATTAGTGATTTTGTAATAGTCAGAGTCTATTTGTTCTACATTTTTGGTTGGTTTAAATGGGTTTTCTAATTTGCCTTTCTGTAGTGGGCCTTTTCTGTATCGAGTGTCAACTTCATATTCTGCTCTGTCGTTATTCATTTTGTTTATTTTGTTTTCTTTTTTTTGTTGGGTGTCTAGTATTGGTTGTCCAGCGTAGAGAAATATTTGTGCAGGGGTCAGTCCAGTGGTATCGTGTTTGGTCTTGTGATTATATATGTTAAGTATTGTTTCTATTTTGCTTAATTTGGTTTCGTCGTCGTCGGATGTATTGATTATGCGAATCTTTTTATTAATTGTTTAATCTAGTCTCTCTATGTCCGCCACACCAGTTTTTGTTGTGTTAAGCTGCAATTCAACTTCCTCACTCTCCAGCCATCGCTTTAGGGCCAAACTGGAAAATGCGCCGCCTCTGTCTGCCTTTAGTAATCATGGTTTGCCAAGCTGGTTGAATATGCGCATAAGCGCATTTTTGCATTCTATCCAGTCTTTTGTTTTTATTTCTTCCAATGTGGCCAATTTTGAATAAATGTCCATGCAGCTAACGTAATGTTTGCATTCAGATGAATAAATGTCTATCATGAATTGTTCGCGGCAATGTTCTGGTTTGGGTGTGGTTTTCATTGGCATGTCTGTGTTACGGTGCTCCGTTTTTGCAAGATTGCAAATATATCACTCTCAATATACAACGCACTCTTCTTACCGCAAAAATGGTCTATCAAATATTGTTCAGCTTTTTCTCTGGTCATGGTGTCGTCAAATATTTGAGTGATGTGTTTTTTAAAATATTTCGTAACTTTGATGTCTGGTGGTCCTTTTGAGAATATTACTTGTCTGTTAAATGTATTTATTGGTCTTTCTCTAATAAAGATTAAGTCACTATTGTCCTCCTCTGCACTATGTTGGGTTTGTTCGCTCAAGTATGTTTCCTCAATTTTTATTCTGGACAGGGCGCCCGCTACGCAATTTTCTTTTCCTCTTATATACTTTATGTCAACATCGAATTCGGATAATTTTACTCTCCATCGAGTGAGTTTTGAATTTGGGTCTTTCATGCGGTACATCCAGCTAAATGGTTGGTGGTCACTGGATATTTCAAAGTGTCTTCCAAGTAGGTAGTGTCGAAAAATTTTTGTCGCCCACACAATTGCCAAGAGTTCCTTTTCAATTGCACTGTAATTGGATTCGTGTTCATTAAGCGTTCTGCTAATGTAGCTAAGTGGATGTCCCTCTTGTGAGAGTACAGCTCCCAAAGCGACATCGCTTACGTCTGTTGTCAATGTAAATTTCATTGTAAAGTCGGGTACTTTAAGAATTGGGTCCTCTGATGTTAGATATTTTAATTTTTTGAATGCCGATTTATATTCTGGGTTGGTAGTGTCAATTTTCATATTCTTTTTTAATATTTCGTCATAGGTTTTGCTATGTCTGCAAAGTTTGGAATGAACTTACGGAAGTATCCCGTCAGTCCAAGAAATGCTTTTATTTCTTTTGGTTTAGTGGGAATTAGATATTTTTGAATAGCTTTAATTTTTTCAGGGTTTGGTTTTATGCCGTCTGGTGTTAAGACGTGTCCCAAAAATGTGGTTTCCTGCTTTAGAAACTCAGACTTGTCGAGCTGTAATTTAAGGTTTGCTTTTGCTAGTTCGAGCGATTGTAGGTGCTCATCAAGGGATGTCGAGAATACAATTATGTCGTCCAAGTACACGAGACAGTGTTTATTTAAGAGTGGTCGCAAAATATCATTCATGCACCCTTGAAAGGTGGCTGGTGCGTTTTTTAATCCGAATGGCATGCGTAAGTACTCATAATGACCGTGCTTGGTGGAAAAGGCTGTCTTTGAAACTGAATCTGGATCCATTTCGATTTGGTGGAAACCCTTTGCCAGGTCTATAGTTGTGAAATAATTGCATCTGCCTAGTTTTCCTAAGATTTCGTCCATATTTGGGATTGGGTGTCTGTCTCCTACTGTGATTTCATTCAATTTTCGGTAGTCTATTACAATTCTGAATTTTTGTTTGCCTGATGCATCTTGTTTCTTTGGGACTACCCAGATGGGGCTATTGTAAGGTGAGTTACTGGTACGTATAATACCCTGATTTAGCATATCTTGTATTTGGCTTTCGACCTCTTGCTCATAAGCCTGTGGGTAACAGTATAATTTGGTATAAATGGGTAGATTGTGCTTGGTGTTAATTGTATGTTTTGTTTGATTAGTAAATGTCAACTTGTCGCCCTCGTGGTACTGTATATCATTGTATTGCTGCAGGAGTGCACACAATTTTTGTTTTTCTTCATCATTAAGATGTTCCAATCTGTATAGGTCTGATTTTAGTATGGGTGAATTATTTCTTGGTTGTATGAGCATGGTATCAGGTTCCTTGCTTACATTTTGAAAGTGACTCTGTTCTTGTGCTGTTTTGCCTTCGATTAGTTCGTATTTGTTGTTGTAAAGAGGCACTACTTGATCGCGGTAACTGATTGTTGCTGTTGCTTCTGCCAAAAGTTTTCTTCCTAATAAGAGGTCGTAGTTTTCAGAGAAAGGGTACAATAAAAATTCTTTTGGTGTTGGGAACAAAATCTTGGAAGGTATGATTGTACTCTTGTTAACAATGAGCAGTCCATTGCTGGTTTAAATAAGAATATTAGTATTTTGTATTGTTAGGTCAAATATATTTTGGGATATCATGTTAACTGTGGATCCTGTATCAATAAGGCATTTCAAATTATTTCCCTTGTATTTAATTGTTATATATTGGGGTGTTCCAAAGCTTGTGGCTGAAAATTTTCAGCTGGTTCGACATTGGATTCTTGGTTATCGTTGTTTATTTCGTTCGTATTAATTTGCTGTGTTATTTGTGTTGTTTGTGGGTTTTGATTGTTTTCGTCAGTTTGATGCTGATACTCCGGATAATAGTCCGAATAGTCGTAAGTTGGATAGTAAAGATTTTCATAAGGAACATATTGCTGATAAGCAGCGCTCTCTTGATACAACGATTCATCAATACTCATCCCAGTCTGTCCACTGTTAGCTGGTCTTGGTCGTTTCATTGGTTGGTTCGCCACATGGAAGCCAGAATTATGTGCTGATTGTTGGTTTTGATATTGGGGTTGTCGTCCAAACCTATTCTGATCAAATGCATTGTTTCGATGAGTTTTAAAAATTGTTTGAGGTGCAAAGTTTGCATGTTGGCCTGGTTGAAACGTGTTGCTTGTATTAGGGTGATAGGGTGTTGGATGACGATATGGTGGGTTATTAATTGGTGGTGTTTGATAAATTCGTGGGGCTAGATATGGTACTGGTGAATAATGTAGGGAAGGTGTTGGATATCTTCTGGTGTTGTTATTAGTCTGATAGGTATTGTGATTAAAGGACTTTTGTGGTTTATCAGAAAGATTTTGTTTTCGGATAGGTGTATTTGTGTGACTTATTTGTTCGTACATGCCATTCTCTTGTAAAAGGTTTATAAGTAATCGCAAATCTGGTATGTTATGGTTATTAATTCTTAAATAAATGTGTGTAGGTAAGGGACTCTATACTGAATTTTATTAATCTTAAATAAATGGTTTTTTCTTCAAGGTTTTGTTCCAATTCAAGCTTACTGGTAAGTGTTTGTCTGCGCTTTTCTGCTTCCTCCAGGAATGCTCGTACACTGCCTCGGAACGGGATCTTCCGAAACTCCTCCATAAGAACATGGTTAGGGGTCTGAGGTTTATAGTTGAGTATTAGTTGTCGTCTAAGCTGGGGCCAGGTGGTCATGTCGTTGGCTCCAATGCAGCGCATAACGTTTTCGCTGATGCTTCGTTCGATATGCACAAATAGGATATGCTGTTGGCGTTCATCTCCGGTAACATAAAGGGCCAGTATGTAGTCAATGCGCCTCACAAAGGTGTATAGCGTGCCCGGATCACCGTTGAATTTCTCCACATTGCCAATCTGGTAGGCAACCTGGGCCATGTTGCTATCCGACAGGGTTGATACGGTTGTCATTTTGCTGTTCTTGTTGTTGTTTGAAAACAAGTTTATTTATTTGTTGTTATTGTTATTTAGTTTTATTTAGTTAACCTTTGTCTTCGGTCTGTCCTTATGGATCTTAGTTTGTATCTTATTTAATTATTTTTCAAAATATATATGTTTTTTTTTCACTTGTTTATTAAATATTCTTATTTTTAAGTTTTTCTTAATGTAGTTTTTAAGGGTTGCACTATAGCATTATCGTGATGTTTTGAGGTAAACAATTGGATTTACGACCTCTCACAATTTCATTAGTGTCTTCCTGATAATAAATTCAGGTTTGTTGTTGACACTGCGTTACACGGTTTCGCGTTATTGTCGAGGTTTTTATTAAAACTTAACACGATATTGACCGTCGCATGGGTGTCTAAAAGCGTGGTGTTTTTTTTTTCGATAGCGATTCAGTAGAATTAACACTATCACGACCGACTTCGCCAATTACGTTTTTTATTTATTTTCGAGTCTATTAAATGGACCGTTGTAGAAACTAAGACCAACGCTGTAACCGAAGCTTCGTCAATTAAAAGAAATAACAAATCGGGTTGTTTTGTGATCTTTATTATTCAGTGTTCAGCTTAAGACTAAAAATTAAATACAAAAGAGATTGAGGAGAAGCCTCAGTGTTATTAGGAATATTCTATTTTAGGAGAGCATTGCTCTTGGGTACTTGAGTTTTGGAGAGTGCAAATTAAAAATATGCTGTTGCCTCCGACGGGTAATCTCTGAGGGACAGCAGCTTGTGGTTGGCCGTTCCTATTAACGGCGGGTAGACTTCAGGATGTGGTAGCAGCAGCTGAAGATTATGAAGAATATGGTGGGAGGGCAACTGGCTCTCCTTATTACTGGCCTAGGGACTCAGCAATAAAAGATATTTAGATTTTTAACGGCAAGTGCCGGAGCAATATATTTTCAGCTTGTGCTGTTATATGATCAATATAAAACTAAAAGTACAAAATGTATAAAGTGGAATTCTAAAGCTAAAAGAGGAAATGTTTATGCAATGCTTAGAGTCAGCAAGCCGACTCAGCATACCATGGGCGAAAACGTAGCACTTGCGGTATCAGCAAGTGTCAGGTTACCGTCGTTGGTCACTCTTGTTGAGTGTGCTGACCCCAAAAATCTGAGTAAGCTTAATTATAGCGAGGGTAGATTAATAATTAATGCGAGTGGAGCCAATAAAGTATTGATATCTCCTGTTTGTTAACTTGCAGGCAAAACTGCTTAGGCTAAGTGCCGCTGTCAAAGAATTGTTTATTTAAACGCATACTGCGCAGATGGCATGCAGTATGAGAGACAATTATTGTTTAGAGTTCTTTGAAATAATTAAATTGGCCGGTTTGGGTGGCGCAAATACGTCACTATATAGTAGTATTATCCGAAACGTGTTTTAAGCCAATCGTAGATTCCAAAGTGTTAGGTAATAACTTTGTGGCTGGTCGTGATATCGGCGTTCTTATTGCTGTTACGGCGGCCCTAACTTCGGAACTTATACCTATCAACTAACCCTGTAGATATCGAAATTATTTACGCAACAATTGATTTGAATAGCATTTCTGTATTTTTAACAGCCTCTCATACTCCTCCTTCTTCCGATCTTTCTGTTTATTTGTGCCATTCAAATTCCATAAGAACCTTTTCAAATTTGATAACCAATAAGGTTTACCTTATTCTTCTGGGTAAATTCAATCTCCTAGAAATATCCTGATCCTCAACTACTAATTCCAAAAAAATTTTACCTGGGGGTAGTCACGACTTTATTGATGGTATGTTTGAATTGCATTTATCTCAGATTAACTTTGTAAAAAAGTTCCTGAATAGGTAATTGGATTTGGTATTTTGTTTGGATCCTTCCAGTACTCTTGTATCTGGAATATATGCTCCTTCTCTTCCTGAGGATCTTTATCGATTGGTTTGTAAAATAATTTACCTTGTCGAAATATTTTGTCTATTTGTCCGCTCGCGTCTTCCGATTGTTTTTGAAAAACGAATTTTCGAATGCTGAATCAGCTTATAAATGAGTTCAATTGGTCAAATTTGTACATGTCTAGACGTAGACTTACAAAGAATAGTACGATCAAGTGGCCGAACGAAATCAAACAGAAGCCTGTTTACGCACGGGTTAGCTCGATAGCACAGTCACAAATTAAATCATAAATTTTTAATATAGAAGAGGTAAAAGAGTTAGCACTCAAGTCTTCTACTAAGAAAGTGAAGGACTTGAAGGTGGAAATATAAACTAGCCTCAATTGCTAGTAGAGAAGCAAACTAAGTGGTACAAACTATTGTAACGAAAACAGATGCGACTCTGTAATCGTTCGAAAACAGCTGATCGCGCTGCAACTCTGGTTTAAAAGTGACAGCTGTCACTTACTGGCGTTACGCCGAAAAAGAAGGGTTTAGGAGCCTGCCATTAATTGATTTCCGGTAGAGTTTGAGCTTGGATGTGCCAGCACGATTTTTAAGAAGGGTGATCAATAAAAACCCTCAATAGCTGCCATCGGTAGTCTTTTTGCTTTTCTTTCGTTCGATCGTGGCTATAAACGCGTCGGCGAGCGCGCTCAGCAGGCACTCCCCCACAACTAAATTACCGCTCGGCCATCAGTGGCGAAAACCCAGACAACCAGAGGGTCAATACAATGCCTAAAAAAGCTGCTCGTCGACGTAGAGAGATGCCTCTGGATGACATCGAGAAGAAAATGAATGCTCTGGACTCGCAGATGCTACTGAAAATGGATGCCATGGATCGTTCTTTCAATAAACGATTTGATCAGTTGTGGTCATCTTTAGAACGAACATTACTGTCTAGTATGGATCGCTCCGCGGTACCAACCGAAGCTATCGCCGATCTACGGGCGACCACAACGATACCCGCACCAAGCACGGGCGTGGCATATAGCACGCCACGTGGTGTCAGCACCAATGAACCTCAGGTGACCGCACCGCGAAAAGTTATGCCCTCTAACCGATTCTTACGTGAATCAATACCGGAAGGACGTATATTGGTGAGATAGACCTGCGGCGACACCACCTACTTATCCGTACCCCGGAATTGTTGGAACACTACTGACACAGAGCCGCCCTCATTGTATGACGGCAGCACACCATGGCGCGAATTTCAACGTTTACTGGACGACATGGCCGAGGAGTATAACTGGTCCGAGCGAAACAAATGCCGGAAGTTGTGTATAAGCCTTCGTGGAAGAGCCCAGCGATTTTACACAACTTTGCCACAGGCTACCTTAAGCTCTTATGAGGCACTTACGACCGCCATGCGTAACCATTTCTCTGTGAGTACGCAAACCGACTATCATCTGTTTCATAATCGCGTACAGGGACCGTAAGAGACCCTGAGTGACTTTGCATGTGATTTGGATCGTCTGGGCCGATTAGTTTTCGGCGAATTGCCATCAGCTACCTATAATCACATATTGGTTTAGCGTTTCATCGATGGCATACGGGAGACTAACTATCAGATCCCCATACTCTCTAGCAATCCAGCTACTCTTGGCGATGCCCTCGAAATGGCCACACGAATTGAAGCACAAGGTAGACGTCGTCCAGGTGGGACTGTTTTGAACGTAACCACTCAGCACACCACAAACGTTACTTCACCCAGAAGAAGTAAACATCGCAAATCAACTAGCGGACAGCTATTTGCTTCGTCCGCACCACACCCGGAAAACTAAAATCCGCCAGTTTCTCGGGGCGGAAGCTGGCAGATAACCCAGAAAGCCCCCGAATGCGTACGCTCCCCGAGCCTCTTCCTTCACCTTTGAAGACTGCCCAGAGTCATAAGCCAGTCAGGAGGTCGGGTAGAGCAACCACAATGTCGTCGAGATCAACTAAAGGCCCGAATATTTTCCCTGCCATATCAGAGCCTCTACGGGTGAATCCGGCGCCGTCCGATAAGCCACTCTTAGGAATTGGTGTCCCCTCTCCACAGGTTGAAGCCATCCAGGTGTCGTCGTTTGATGAGCCGTCCCCGAAAGGAAGTGCCGATATGCTGCCCAGCCGGAAAATCCACGTGCGCCCACCAGGTGGCAATAAAAACGCCACATGGTCGACCCCAGAGCCAGACAGACAACGGAATATAAAATCCTTGTCACTGGAGACGTCACCGCCAGGAAGCTGTCCTCCCTCTCCAAAGGTAGAGGTTACCCAGGTACCCACGTCTAACGATCTATCGCCAATTCGTAAAAACGATCTGCGCGACCCCAGGGTCATCGCATCTCCGACATCAACTCCGGTCGAGTACCTCACTGCCACCAACCATAGGGCCGCCAACCATAGGGCCCAACTCCAATACTTCCCAGTCCCCGTTACTGGAGAAATCGACGTTGGCCCTGCTGTTTGATGAATCGCCATTAGCCGAGCGCGCGCCGGAAATACCGTTTGTTAAGAAACGGTGTTGCCGCTAAGTCCAAAAAATTAACTAGAGAGCCATATAGGGTTAAATGATCGGCCTATCCGTTTTGTGCGACGTACGCACGTTAATCGCCGATCCCTTTTGTGCGATGTACGTCTATCGCCTAACTGGTCTTTACGATATTCACTAGATATTAAAATTAGAACATGTGCATTTGGCAGCCAGTCAGTATTAGGCGGCCAAGACATATATTAATTTTAAAGCTCTCCGATAATTGAAAATAAATGAATAAAACTTGAACTGAGTGCTTTTAAAATTTATTGGCAGCCTATTTACGGCTCACAGTTCTTTAAAATTAATATTTGAAACTAAAGCCAATTCAATAAAATAATTGGCTCGACTTCGGTTCTTAAACCCAGTCGAACTAAAGTCAAAGTTTCGAGATTACTGGCCGAGAATAACCTCTGCGGCGAACATAACCTATGACTCAATAGAGTCCAACCTAAAATATTAGTGATATTTGGATCGTCAATATGCCGAACGCAGAATTGTCAAGTGGAGTGTACCATTGTAAGAAGTGCACGCAGGAGGATAGTGATCGGATGGTGCAATGCAACCGATGCTGCGCGTGGTATCATTTTGAATGTGCTGGCGACAACAGCAGTGAATTCGACGGCAGCTGGAAATGTGATTGCTCAAGTCTAGCAAGCGACACTAGCACAACTCTAATGGCAAACCCTCAACCATCTCGAGCATGTTACACCCATAAGGATGGTCCTCAGGCATTTTCATCGCCGGCCAAACCAAAGAAAACGCAAACTGGAATGGATTTTGAAGTTCGACTCTGCGCGCCAGCCTGGCCTATGGGCACATCGAATACGTTCCAAGATGCAGTTTCCACTTATACGACGACTCCAACAACAACTATGGCGACAGGAGGCATTGCTGCCGTGCGCGACACGTGGCACTTATATAACAGGCAAGTCCGTACGTCAACCCATTTGCCACAGTCAACATACCTAACCTCAACCACTGACACGCGGGCAACCGCGCGAGAACGGCCACGTGTAGAGGCCCAACCTTTATGGCCTTGGCTCTCAGCCACAACGGAGCAGCCAGGCGAACTCACAACTGATCATCAAGTTTATAAATCGCAAGCTACGCCGAAACTACAACCATTCGATACTAACAGCATGCAAATGCCAAGTTCAACACAACTAGCGGCGAGACAAGCGATCCCGAAGGAGTTACCATACTTTGACGGCAACCCCCAAAACTGGCCCCTTTTCTATAGCAGCTTCCGAACAAGCACGGAGATCGCCGGTTATACCAATGCTGAGAACTTGATACGGCTTCAAGCGTGCTTGAAAGGCAAAGCACGCGAGTTAGTTCAAAGTAAGTTATTGCTGCCGGCGATGGTCCCCGAAATCATTCAAACCCTGCGAATGTGTTTTGGTCGACCTGAATATATTCTGCAAACGCTACTGGAAAAGGCAAGACAACAGAGCGTCCTAAAAGATAAGTTAGAGCCGATCATAGAGTACGCACTGTGCGTAAGAAATATATATTCCACAATGGAGGCATGTGACCTGACAAGTCATATGGAAAACCCGATGCTCGTTCAAGAGCTGGTGGAAAAGCTCCCACCACAACTGAAACTACAGTGGGCTATCTACCCAAAACATTCCCACACTCCTTCATTGGAAAATTTTAGTAAATGGCTCTTTAATATTGCTGAAGCTGCCAGCCAAGTAACTTCTCCTCTTTACCATGGAAAAAACGGCAACTTGCATCACCACACCTACAATCACGTGACGAAACCCAACCAAGCTAAATGTTTTGTGTGTAACAAGACAGGACACAAGGTGGCAACCTGTGCATCATTCAAGGCTATGTCTCTTGAACAGAAAAGGGAAATAATCAACGCTAATAAACTTTGCCAGCGATGTATGAACAGCCACCGACAAAAGTGCCAGAGGGAGAAGACATGCGGAATTCGAGGCTGCAATAACCGGCACCACCCATTATTACACGAAGAACCAACAACAGGAGCTACCCCGACAAGTAGCTCGAACCAACATGTGGCCAAAAAAGAGAATGGCCAGATCCACACACACCACAGCTCGGACCAAACAAATTTCCGTATTGTTCCAATTGAATTGCATGGTAAAACCAAAATAATCCATACTTTTGCATTTCTAGACGAGGGATCATCGGTGACTCTCATCGAAAATAAAATCTTCAAGCAGCTGGGAATAAAAGGCGTTCAAGAATCTCTGTGTCTTAAATGGACAGACGACACCACACGCCTTGAAGACGAATCAGAGAGAGCAACACTGACCATAGCTAATACACACACCGGCCAGAAGTTTGCTCTGAAGAATGTGCACAGCGTAGGCAACCTGGGCCTTCCTGTACAAACCATCGACATGCTGAAACTGTCTGAAAAGTTTCCTCATTTAGCAGGACTACCGATAGCGTCATATAAAAACGCTCGACCGACAATTCTTATAGGCGTAAATAATTGGCATTTGGCAGTGCCTCTTAAAATTCGCGAAGGATTATGGCATCAACCTATAGCATCAAAAACACGTTTGGGGTGGACGCTTCTGAGCTCCACGTCGAGTGAATCTACGAGAGGTCATGTAAATGTGCACACCTGTTGCATCCAGTCAGAGAAAAGACTGCACGAGGCCATAAAACGGGCGTTTTCAATCGACGCTGCCCCGGAGAAAAAGATCACTTCAGCCGAAGACTTGAAAGCACTAGCCGTCCTGGAAGCGACTGCCGTACTAAAGGATGATAGATTTGAAGTTGGTCTGCCCTGGAAAGACGACGATTCAACTCTGCCAGACAGCTATGAAGGAGCTCTTAGACGACTGAAGTGCCTCAAACGCAGATTCTTAAAGCAACCTGAATTAAGGCACCAAACTCAAAAGGAAGTGGACAATCTTGTCCAGAAAAATTATGCACGAAAGCTTACTCGTGCCGAATTAGCTATACCAAATAGGAGAGTTTGGTATCTACCTACATTTATTATACGCAACCCGAACAAGCCAGCAAGAGTAAGACTAGTTTGGGATGCAGCCGCAAAATCTGGAGGAATGGCCCTGAACGATTTCCTACTCAGCGGGCCAGATCTTCTAAACTCACTTTGGGATCTGTTAATCTCATTCCGTGTAGGAAGAGTAGCCGTTTGCGGTGATGTATCCGAAATGTTTCACCAGATTCGTGTGAGACCAACTGATACACATGTACAGCGATTTCTATGGTGGGATCCAAATGACGAATCTCACGAGCCGAGTGTCTACGCTATGGAGGCACTTACCTTTGGAATTAATTGCGCACCTTTCATAGCGCACTTCATCCGGGATAAAAATGCGGACCGATTTCAAAACGAATATCCAGAAGCAGCACAAGCCGTCAAGGATTTCCATTATGTAGATGACTTTATCTATAGTGGCCAAAACGCAGCAGAAGTCGCCAAAATTACCTCACAAGTTAGACGCATCCATGCAGCAGGCGGTTTCCATATTAGAAACTGGGCCTCCAATTCCAAAGAGGTCCTGGATGAGCTAGGTAGCGAGTTAACTTCGGAAAAGGCCATCGAAATCACTGAAACCGAAAAGGTTCTCGGCCTATTCTGGATTCCCGAATCGGACAACTTTGCCTTTAGGCTGAAGTTCGCTAAACTAAAGCGTAACATTCTGGACTGCGAGAATCCGCCAACAAAACGTGAACTCTTGCAAGTATTAATGTCAATTTACGACCCGCTGGGTTTTTTATCTTGCTTCACAATAGAGCTCAAAATATTACTTCAAGAGATATGGCGAGAAAAACTTGGTTGGGACGATGAACTTCCCAACGAACTACTCAGTAAATGGATCCGGTGGAAACGACTCTTGCCGACAATTTCAAGCGTGTCCATTCCACGGTGCTACTTTAAAAATAGCAATAGACTGCAAGACGTTCAACTTCATGTCTTTACTGATGCTAGCGAAATGGCATATGCTGCCGTAAGCTACCTACGAATTTGCGATGGAGACAACACGTATTTGAGCTTCGTTGCCTCGAAATCGAGAGTAGCCCCACTAAACCCTTTATCGATACCAAGAATGGAACTTCAAGCTGCGGTCACGGGAGCCAGATTGAGCAAACAAATCCTAAAAAACAAAAAAATCACCATCAATTCAACTTATTACTGGTCAGATTCCAAAACAGTCCTGAAGTGGCTACATATGGACCCTCGTAAATTCCAACAATATGTTATGCATCGGGTAGCAGAAATTTTGGAACTCACAGATGCCAGCCAATGGAATTGGGTCCCAACCGACCTCAACCCTGCAGATCTCGCAACTAAAGAATCCACCTCTAAAAATATATCTAACTGGCTTAGTGGTCCAAGCTATCTACTACTCGACAAATTAGAGTGGCCAAAATGCGCCGACTTGGGCCCAACAACTAAAGACGAGATCAGACAAAATATATTTTTCATCAAAAGTTCGTCACCAAAACCCACTTTCAACACGGAAGGTTTCTCTGGCTGGAGGAAACTATACCGAGCCCTTGCAACATTCATTCTCTACATAGAGAAACTGCGAGCCAAACTAAGAAAGGAGACTGTGCCATCAGTAGTATCCTTTGAACATATCCAACGAGCAAAAATAGCTTTGCTGCGTTATGCCCAATGGTCTGAATTTCATGAAGAAATTACGCTATTGAATCAAGGTAAAAAAATTAATGCAAATTCAAAATTAATAAGTTTGAATGTATTTCTAGATGAGGATAAATTGCTGCGTATTCGAGGACGAGCCGAAAACCTCAATATCCAGAATCAAATCGTATTGTCCTATGGACACAACATAACATTACTCGTTGTGAAGCATCATCACGAGGCTTTGCATCATGCAACACACGAGACATGTATCAATAGAATTCGAGGCGTCTATTATATACCACGCTTGCGAGTTCTTTACAAACAAGTACGAAGGATGTGCCAAAGGTGTAAAAACGAGAACGCAAAACCGAATATACCCCAGATGGCATCACTACCCCTCTCACGACTGGCCCATCATCAGCGTCCATTCACCTATGTCGGAATTGATTATTTCGGACCAATATTGGTGAATGTGGGACGACGACGAGAGAAAAGATGGGGAGTAATCTTCACCTGTCTAACAGTCAGGGCAGTACACCTGGAAACAGCATCATCTCTCGACACGGCGTCATGCATAATGTGCATACGAAATTTTACTAATCGCCGCGGCACGCCCCGAGAAATCTTCTCTGACAACGGGACCAATTTCAAGGCAGCCGAAAAAATCATCTGTGACGAGCTTCAGAAAGTCAACTTTAACGAAATAGAAGCATCGTTTGAAAATGTCAAGTGGAGATTCAACCCACCAGCGGCTCCTCATATGGGGGGAGCATGGGAGCGGCTCGTGCGATCGACTAAGAAGGTACTTTATGCTATCTGCCCAACGATGAAATTCTCGAGCGAAAGTCTGCAAAGCGCACTCTGGGAAGTCGAGTTCATTCTAAACTCGAGGCCTTTGACTTTTGTATCCCTGGACGCCAAAGACGACGACGCCATCACACCCAACCATCTACTATTAGGGTCACCTAGCGGCTACAAGCAGATTTTTGACACAACTAATGCAGTGCGCCAAATGTGGCAATCCACACAATTATTCGCGGATCACTTCTGGAAACGCTGGGTGCGTGAATATGTTCCTGACCTTGCGCGACGCGGAAAATGGTTCACCAAGAAGCCCCCAATAAAAGTTGGAGATGTCGTCGTAGTCGTCGACGAGAATTTACCTCGAAATTCCTGGCCCAAAGGAATAGTTATACAAACGCAGCTAGCCAAAGATAACCAAGTAAGACGTGCGGTTATCAAAACCGCCAGTGGGACCCTGCAGCGACCCGTAGCTAAGTTAGCTGTTTTGGACGTCGGCATAACTGAAGCAAACCAGCCCAAGGAGAGCGAGTTTACTGGGGGGAGAATGTTGCCGCTAAGTCCAAAAAATTAACTAGAGAGCCATATAGGGTTAAATGATCGGCCTATCCGTTTTGTGCGACGTACGCACGTTAATCGCCGATCCCTTTTGTGCGATGTACGTCTATCGCCTAACTGGTCTTTACGATATTCACTAGATATTAAAATTAGAACATGTGCATTTGGCAGCCAGTCAGTATTAGGCGGCCAAGACATATATTAATTTTAAAGCTCTCTGATAATTGAAAATAAATGAATAAAACTTGAACTGTAAACTTGAGTGCTTTTAAAATTTATTGGTAGCCTATTTACGGCTCACAAACGGGATACTAATCCCTCGCCGAATCAACACGTTGCTGATGACGGCAAGGAGAAGCACTTCGCCCACCGCGGGATCAAGATATCACCAACAAAAACTACGTACACCATTTCTGCACTAGGTGGTCAGAGTTTACACTGTTTTGTTTTTTTACAGGGACAACTGCTTCGCATCGTGGTTGACACAGGCGCATCCGTCTCATTACTAAATAGACGTCAGATTAAAAGCCGATTGCACACCACGCCCTGTACGGTGTCTCTTCTTGGTCCCGACTCCCACCCAATCCTGTGCACAGCTAAGGCCACAGTGAAATTGAAGATTGCGAATCAGTTTCTTAAGCATGAGTTCCTGCTTACTGATGACAGCACTCCCAGTTTGTTGGGCCTCGATTTTCTACAACTACATCGTGCCCACGTGATTTTATAAAGTTGGCGCTTAGAGTTTCCTTTTGGATATACTCCCCTGTACGCCCGGAAATGGTTCAGCCGAATTTGCTGTACACCCTAGAATATGCTGTCACCGTACCGGCATACAGTGATACGCATTTCCAGGTTGACTGTACTGCACAGGAAACCACGCCGATAGCTCTTTTAGAGCGAGGAGTCCACTTTCAACTGCCGGACGACATGGTTCTTGGCAGTTCTCTTGTGGATACTTCGACTAGCACCATCACTTTGAGAGTGCTAAACCTAAGCTCGGCGGAACGTCGTTTGTCATCACACACGATCTTGGGAGAAGTAGAGACGGTGAAAGTTATCCCTAACCCAAGGGAAGTCAGAAGTTTGAAGAAACCGGACGCCTACAGCGAACCACCTGATCTTCCAGATGTACCAGTCGAGGTTCAGCTGCCATTGCAGCACCTCCTGGCAGACTTCAGCACCAACGTGACGCGCCACATGATCGACACCGGCTCGGCGAGCCCTATCAAGCAACGGCCTCGCCGAGTTCCGCTCTCGCGAAAGAACGAGGTCGAGAAATTGGTGTTGCTATCCCGAAATGTAATTCGCCCGTCCTGCAGCCCATGGGCCTCACCCGTCGTCTTGGTTAGGAAGAAAGATGGCACCACGAGATTTTGCGTGGACTACAGAAAGCTAAACAGCATTACCGTGAAGGACTCCTACCCACTTCCGAAAATGGATGACATCCTTACCACGCTATACGGATGGTTCTCCACTATGGATCTTCAAAGTGGATCTTCAGGTGGAAATGGATGAAGCTTCTCGCCCAAAGACTGCCTTTACTTGCGACACAGGCCTTTATGAATTTATCGTCATGCCTTTCGGCCGCACTAACTTTTGAGCGTCTGATGGATAGACTGTTCAGCGGTGTCGCTTGGAAATCAACTTTGGTCTATTTAGATGACATAATTGTGCACTCTCGCACGGCCAAAGAGCATCTGGCACATTTGAAGGAGGTTTTTGAACGCTTATCGAGCGTAGGACTAAAATTGAGTCCAAAGAAATGCCACTTTTTCCGCTCCGAAGTCAAATACCTAGGACACATTGTCAGCCACAACGCCCTGTGAGCCTGTCCCGATAAAACCAGTAAAGTTGTGGACTGGCCTCCCCCCCGTAACCAGAAGGATGTGAGATCTTTCATCGGCCTATGCTCTTATTAGTATTATTCATCGCCGACTTCTCAACAATAGCTTGTCCATTACACGAGTTGACTGAAGCCCGTCGAAAGTTTGAATGGTCTACCTCGGCTCAGGCTGCGTTTGACTCGCTGAAAAAGAAGGTAATCGAAGCACCCATTCTTGGATTTCCGGATCCCACTGGTCTCTTTATCCTGAATACCGATGCGTCCAATCATGGGGCAGGTGCTCTTTTGACTCAAATCCAAGACGGCCATGAGTGCGTATTGGAGTACTACAGTAAAACGTTTAACGCCGCGGAGCGCAAATACTGCGTCACGCGAAGGGAATTGCTAGCAGCCGTACTTGCTACAAAGCATTTCCATCACTATCTGTTTGGAAAGAAATTTCTTCTTCGAACGGATCATGCATCTCTGCGATGGCTTTTCAATTTTAAAGAGCCCGAAGGCCAGCTCACCCGCTGGATTGAGCGCTTACAGCAATACAACATGGATATCCAACATCGCAGCGGTCAGCATCACGGAAATGCGGACGGTCTTTCCCGCCGACCTTGTGGCGAATGTCGCCTGTGCGAGAAAGCCGAACTGAGTGAGCATCAGGATCTGCGAATATTACAGATCCAGATTACCGACTTCAGCCAACAGCAAACGACCAACCCAACTCTGTCTATTGTGAGCACCTGGCTGAAATCGGGCAAACGCCCGCCGAAATCTGCTATCTGGAGCGAAAGCGAGGAAGCCAAAGGATACTGGCATCTTTTCGAGAAGCTGTTTCTGGATGAAGGCGTCGTGAAAATCACTGCGAAAAATGGATGGACAGCTACCGTAGTGCCGAGAGCCCTGCAAGCTGAGGCGCTACGACAGGCCCATGACTCTGTCACTGGAGGCCATTTCGGTGTGAAGAAGACTCTTGGAAAACTACGAGCCCGTTATTACTGGATTAGACAAAGCGCAGATGTAGCTTTATGGTGCGCTCGTTGTTCGAAGTGCACCGCACGTAAAGGCCCTCATCGCCGCACAGTCGGAAAACTGCAGCCAAGTGCTGTGGGCGCCCCTTTTGAGCGCGTAGCAATTGACATTCTCGGCCCCTTGCCCACGACGTCCCGCGGCAACCGCTATATCGCTGTCATTATGTGTTACTTTACAAAATGGCCCGAGTGTATTGCGATCCCGGCTCAAACTGCAAAAACGGTAGCCAGAGCTTTGGTTCACGAGGTATTCTCTCGCTTTGGCACTCCTTTTGTACTGCATTCCGACCAAGGCAGGAATTTTGAAGCCGAATTGTTTAAAAGCTGCCTTCAATTACTTGGTGTTGAGATAACTCGCACCACACCTCTACATCCTCAGTCCGACGGAATGGTAGAGCGTTTTAACCGAACGCTGCTCGACTATCTGGCCAAATTTGTGGAAATCGATCAGAGGGACTGGGACCAGTTGTTGCCCTTAGCCATGTGGGCATATCGCTCTGCCCCACACGAGTCCACTGGATTTTCACCGTCACGTTTACTGCTGGGTAGAGAAGTTCGAAAACAGCTGATCGCGCTGCAACTCTGGTTTAAAAGTGACAGCTGTCACTTACTGGCGTTACGCCGAAAAAGAAGGGCTTAGGAGCCTGTCATTAATTGATTTCCGGTAGAGTTTGAGCTTGGATGTGCCAGCACGATTTTTAAGAAGGGTGATCAATAAAAACCCTCAATAGCTGCCATCGGTAGTCTTTTTGCTTTTCTTTCGTTCGATCGTGGCTATAAACGCGTCAGCGAGCGCGTTCAGCAGGCACTCCCCCACAACTAAATTACCGCTCGGCTATCAGTGGCGAAAGCCCAGACAACAAAAGGGTCAATTTCGTTACACTGTAATAGTATCTACATATATTTAGGAAAGGTTTATGCACTAATTAACTCAATGCTCTACATTGAGACAGACTACTAAAGGAGTATAGATCCTTAGATCCTACAAGGAACTCCAAACTTTATTCGGCTGATCAACTCAGGAGAGTCAACCATGCCGTTTACTAATTTATGGATAAAAATAGCATTGAGAGGATTATATCAGTTAACACTACAAATTACTTCGTTCTCAAGCAGCGCCCTACACGTGCACTCGGAAGTGTGGAGTAAACTGCTGAATTAGCGTCTGGCCAACATCCACCATAAGCCACGCGCTGCACCTGCACTTTCCGCCGAAAACACTTCTTGGAAGAATTGAGCAACTTACAGCGATCAGCGTTCTCACCGACTCAGGAAGTTACAACACCAAAAGCCGACGGCACAGCCAATGCCTCTACCAGCAAGTCTGGTATAAATAGGGATTTATTAGGTAGAATAAGTTCAGTCTTCAATCGATAGTCTTAAGGCAACACTGCTTTTGTCAACAATAAAATTTTTTTTTTTTTAACAAACGAAACAAAAGTCTCGTTTAATTTATCTGTTGAGGAACGCTTTACCATATGCATTTCACTGTAGTTTTCGTCATTATCGAAATGTATAAACATTCGCATGCTTTCGATATTGATGATCTAAGCAACCATTTTCATTTATGTATTGTATTCATTAACAATTAAGTTTATAATTCAGTAATAAAGTCACAGCCACTGAGGGCACATCAACCTACGGAATACAGTTCCCTCCTTCCTTCTTTTGTTAAGATACAGTCCACTCGCTTGTTCCTGACCAAAGTGATTGGTCCTTCGAGCCGGATCGGGATATTGTTTTGATCCTACTGGAACTGGATCGGGATTCGAATCAGTGGTGATTACTCGTAATTGCTTAACATGGAGGAGCAATTAAAGGCTTTAGTGAAGGCTCCTGGCAGACTCAAGGCCAGCATCACAAGGATTGTGGCTTGGGCTGAACGGAATCAACCAACAACAAGGGCAGAAGTCACTGCTAGACTGGAGCACCTCCAGACCACTTGGGGGGATTTCACGAAATTCGGTGATTCCTTAGCGCTTATACGAAGAACATTTCATAAAAGCACGCGGTGTCCTTCTGGAGAAAAAGGCCGTCTTGCAAGCGGGCATGGCGACAACAGCAACAACCACAAGGGATGAGAGCAACGGGCTACATCCAAACGGCGACGCAATTCTAACATTGCTTCAACAACAACAACAATTACTTGAACGTCTGGCAATTGGTCAGACAGGCACAAACGCAAATTCTCATGAAGACAGTGACGCGACGGTGGCGCCGACTGTACAGCGTTCGGCTGGCATGGCGTCAGCAAATTGTAACAAATTACCTAGAGTTACCTAGAAACTATACAGAGTGGCCAGCATTTCAAGACATTTACGAAAGCACAGTTCATAACAAGCAGCATTCGACGAAGCCGCCAACTTGATTAAACATCTGGCAGTCACGGATTCTGCTTATGAAACAGCTTGGCAGCGCATTAAGGAAAGGTATAACAGACCACGCCATATTGTCAATTCGTTTCTGGATAAATTTATGACCTTGCCAACCACTACAAAAATTGAGGCACTAGTGTTGCGTGCAGTCTCAGACGGGGCAAACGAAATAATACGTGGCTTGAACGCAATCGGTCACAAGGGACGCGATTGCTGGATAATATATTTGGTGTTGAAAAAGCTTGATGCAGACACCCGGCGAAGGTGGATTGAACATAGCACGGATATGGATGCACCCACACAACCACAAACGAGACCTCTCAACTGAAGACAAGGCTCAAATCGCACATGGTGACAATCCCAATCGGGTCACATAATCGTTGGTGGCGGTTAAAGGAACCGGCTTCATCAACTGTTATTCTACAGAACACGGTCTGTATACATGCAAACAATTTTTGGATATGTCAGGTGCGCAAAAACGATCCTTAGTAAAGGAAAATAAACTTGCTTGCGACCTGGACATATGGCAAATAAGTGCCAATCGAAATACACATGCAAGCACTGCAATGATCGTCACCATTCTCTTGTCCATGTGGACCAACAAAGGGAGGTTCAGCGTAACCTTGATGATCGTATCACCACAAATCCCACGGTAACTCTAAATCATTTTGCTCATGCACAGGGGCATGGCATCAACAAGACTGCATATGCGCAAGGCAATCGCAACACAGGCAAATGGATTGAACAGAAGCATACTACCCACTGCTACGGTTCATGTCAAGAATGCTGAAGGAGAATACAAAACATGTCGTCTTCTTCTAGACACTGGTTCGGAAGTGTGTTATGTTACGGAGCGCTGCGTTCAGGCACTTGGCTTGGGGCGTTCATCATCACGTCTATTAGTTTCTGGAATGGCAACGACCAAGGCTGGTACTACTAGAGGGTGTACCACACTCAATATAAAATCATGTATTTCGCAACCCAGTTTGGTGGTCAACGCTCATATTATGACTACAATCACATCTATACAAATGAAAATGCTTAATCACGTCACAGTTCAGGCATTCAAGGGTCTACAAATGGCTGATTTGTACATCAGTTCATATGCAGCAGTCGATATTCTGTTGGGCACCGACCAGGTTTGGCATACGTTGACAGGTGAAAAGCTGTACGACGACACGGGCAATATTATTGCAATTTCAACAATTTTCGGATGGGTTATCACATCTCTTGTAACAACCCAAACAAACAACCCTGTATCACTTATGACAGCTATGGATATTGATGCCTCACTCCAAAGAGTTTGGGAACTGGAGGGCATTAATACTGCGGCTAAACTGGAGCCTGAAGAAGAGTTGGTGGAGAAACACTTTACCACTACACACACACGAGATGAAAATGGAAAATACATCGTGGAACTTCCATTTAAAACGGCAAATCCAGAATTTGCAGACACTCTACAAGGAGCATTAAGTCGGTTCAAATCGGTGGAGCGACGACTACAAAGGAATAAAGAGCTTCATTCACAATATGTACACTTCATGCGAGAATACCTCAGTCTGCGGCATATGAGGCAACTGCCGCCAGATGAGATCGCAACTGGGCAACATTTCTATTTGCCACATCATCCTGTATTGGGTCGAAAATTACGAGTAGTTTTCGACGGTTCCTTTCGGGATGCCAATGGTAAGGCTTTAAACGATCTTCTCTTTGTAGGGCCCAGCATCCATAGTCAAAATGTTCCGACAAATTTGGGTAAGCGATCGCCATCGTGATTTCCAAAGAATCGTTTGGAGAGAAGATCCTTCTGAAGAACTTAAGCATACTGTCGCCTACGGAACATCATGCGCACCATTCTTAGCGGTTCGCGTACTATTGAATAATATAATGAATACTATTTGACAACCGTAACATTTGGGACTGCCTCGGCATCATACACAGCCATGGGTAATCACCAGCTCCATGATATTTATGTCGATGACATACTATTGCGCGATTTCAATCTGGACGCAGCAGGAGAAGAGTTCAAAAACATTGACAGCTCTCAAAACGGCTGGTATGGAACTGCAAAAGTGGTCAAGCAAGAACCTCCTAGCGGTTCGCGTACTTGAAAGCTGGCTCATGTTCACAAACACAAACATGGGTTTCCAAAGGCTTCAAAAATTCTGCTAGAGGATTTTTATGTTGACGACGTATTAACTGGTTCAAATGATGAGGATGAGTTATTAACCAACCAGGCTGAACTCATTCAAATAATGTCCCGTGCTAAGTTGGAGCTCGGGAAATGGGTATCAAACACTAATCGGATACAAACAGGAGAAGTTAAATCAATTACGCTTTCGGCGCCAGATAAAGTTATTGGACTCCACTGGAAGCGACACACTCTCATTTCACGTTGGTCTTTCAGGCAATCCTCACTGCACCAAAAGGCAATTTTTATCAGATGTATCACGCATCTTCGATCCCCTGTGTCTCGTGGCACCCTGTGTGGTTCAGTTTAAAATCCTGTTCCAAAAGTTATGGCTTCCCAAACTGGATTGGGACCAGCCACTCCCGAATAAATTGGCGGAGACCTGGATGAAGTGGAGGTCAGATTTGGACACACTTCAGAAATTTCAGCTACCCCGATTAGTTGACAACGACATAAACAACATTGACCTACATGGATTCTCTGACGCATCCATCAAGGCCATATGCCTTGTACAGCAGAGTTCTACAAAGCGACGGCTCCATCCCTGTGAGCATAATTGCGGCAAAGACAAGAGTGGCTCCATTAAAACAACAATTATTGCCACGTCTGGAGCTTTGTGCTGCATTACTCTTGAGTAAACTCATTCAAAAAATAAAGACTTCGTTACGAAATGAGAAGATTTCTGTTTTCGCATGGTGCGACTCGACGATTGTGCTGTTCTGGCTATCATATGCACCAGCGCAACTAAAACCATTTGTGGGAAATCGAGCCACAGAAATCCTGGACATCATTTCCAGGCAGAATTGGCGTCATGTGGACTCCAAATCAAATCCTGCTGATTGTGCTTCGAGGGGCATGATGGCAGCAGAACTCATCAAGTTCCAATTATGGTGGAAGGGCCCACCATGGTTAAAGAATCATCATCAATATTCGGTAAGGCTGAAAAACTCAAAAGTCAGCTTATCTCTTTCAGTTAAGACCAACCAAGAAGAAGAAATGAGGACCAATTGTCTAACTGAAATGGCGGCTAAGACATCAGAGCACTTCCTGGATCATCTTCTGCAACGTGTTTCTTCCTGGTCAAGACTGTTACACATTGTTGGATACGTTCTAAGATTCGTCAAGTGCATGAAAAGTGGAACCTGCAACAAAAAAAACAATACACTCAAATTTGACGAGATCACGGCGGCTCGTATTCTATGTTTGAAGTATGCACAAACCTGTTTCCATGATGACTAAAAATTAACGCTCATGGAGAAGCCACTCAAGAGGCGATCTCAACTGGCCAAATGGCTGACTTGCCCAGCATACGTATCACACAAGCGCTTCCTTTCGTGAATTCTGGGTGTGATTTTGCTGGACCAATTTTACTGAAAGAATTCAAAGGGCGCAAACCGCGCAAAGTCAAAGGCTACATATGCCTATTCGTCTGCCTGGTAACATCGGCAATTCACCTGAAACTTGCCACTGACCTCACCACAGACACCTTCCTAGCGGCTCTACGATGCTTCATGTCTCTGCGTGGGAAATGTGCCAAAATATATAGCGACCATGGCACGAACTTCGTAGGAGCAAAACGATCTCTAGACGAGATGCAAACTCTGTTGCAGTCGCAGGACCATCGTGACTTCGTAATACACCAGCTGGCAGATGAAGGAATACAATGGATATTTATTCCTCCGCATGCTCCTCACTGGGGAGGAAAATGGGAATCTGCTGTCCGATCTGTTAAGCTACATCTACTCCGAGTTATTGGAAACTCTACCCTCACATTTGAACAGATGCGGACGCTACTGACTCAAGTTAGTGCAGTGGTTAACTGTACTACACATCAGACGACGAGATGAATTATCTATCACCAGCTCACTTTTTTCACCACCGTCCCGGAGGCTGATTTGGGGCATATTCCTGTTGGTAAACTGAACTATTGGCAGAGCATTCAGGCTATGTATCATGGGTTCTGGAAGCAGTGGCACCAGGCCTATCTTACTTCTCTGCAGCAGCGTCCGAAGTGGACCAACTCAACAACCAACATATCGATTGGCAATATTGCTTTAATTAAGGAGTCTCACACACCACCGGTTTCTTGGAAAATGATGGATGGAAATGATGGAAATGATGATTTGGTTCGAGCGGTTAAATTGAAGACCAAATCTGGAGACTTAATCCGGCCAATTACCAAGGTCGCACTATTCCCTCGTTCAGAAACTTTGTTTCAGGGCGGGCCGGTATGTTGAGGAACGCTTTGCCACATGCATTTCACTGTAATTTTCGGCATTATCGAAATGTATATGAACATTCGCATGCTTTCGATATTGATGATCTAAGCAACCCTTTTCATTTATGTATTGTATTCATTAACAATTAAGTTTATAATTCAGTAATAAAGTCACAGCCACTGAGGGCACATCAACCTACGGAATACAGTTCCCTCCTTCCTTCTTTTGTTAAGATACAGTCCACTCGCTTGTTCCTGACCAATATCATTGTTGCACTATTGAGAACACTAAGCGCATGAACCTTTTTCTAAAATTGGGAGAACAAGAGCCACTTATAACATTTAGGCTAACTTTTCACAAAACCAAGAACTCCTATGGATTTATTAACAGTGAATAAAATTTAACTATCGAATTTTGGAATATAGGGAACCAGGAATAGTGTACTTCGTTAGAAAATCAAAAGCTTATCTCGTATTCAGATTTAGCAAGTTGAAGTTAATTTCCCTATAAGGAAATTATAATTTACAAGAGTGTGATATAACCGTTAAAATTTCATTTATAATAATTTGGAACGTTAAACTCGGGCGCAGCCGAGATTGAGATACCCTGTACTTATAGGGACCTAAATCGGTATTTTCTATCGATTTTTCCAGGGGGCTATACCGTATAGTTCAACCTAAAATTTTTACATACTTTAATATCAATTAAGCTTTCCAATTACCAAGTTCAGTGTAAATAGCGAGTAAGTTTTTAAGTAATTTTTTGGTGAAGTAGATGTATGGGAGCTATATGATATAGTTATCCGATTTCAATAAAATTTGGTGTCATTATAAAACTTATACTATCATTAATAACCCGTTTTCTGGCAAAATAGCGCAAAAATCTGATTTTTTGTCCGATAAGTCCTGTGGAAGCTATATGAAATAGATTTCCAATTGCAATAAAATTTTGCACAGGTGCTGGGTATTCTAAAAGTCACATTATTTCTCAATTTGAATAAAAGATCTTTAAAAACAAAACATTAATACGATTTTTGCACTTTCGATCGGCTCTATGGGAGCTTTGTGATATAGTTGTCCGATCAGATCGAAAACTTTTTACTTTTTTTGAGGTTGTTGTGGTTTTATGCTTTTTATTCCGAGCCTAAATCGGATATCGAAAAAATGTAGTAAGCTTGATCTAATCTGCAGAACAAATATTTGTTAGCGACAAACCGGAACTTTCTAGGCTTTACCATCTCTGAAAACGAGGTGTTCATACAGATGGACAGACAGACGGATTTGGCTAAATCGATTTCTCTAGTCACCATGATCATAATTTAAGTAACTTTGGAGGGTCTTCTTCTCTATGTTACATACATTTGACAAACTTAAACTTGTACCTTGTAACGTACAGGGTATAAAATGAGTAAATTGAAGTCCTTGCGCAACAGCGGACAACAAACTTATAGCATTAATTAATGCTTTTCTGAAGAGAGCTCGTTGAGTTCTTGAAATAAGATAACCACTTATCCAGGCAACGAGGTTTGAGAATTGGGAAATTATCTCCAATTGTCGCAGTTGATGTGTTGTGATGCCTTTGCCTTTTTTATGCGAGCGCAAACGTTAATAGTTTGTGGTCCGTTTCAATAGAAGGAATCTGTGCTCTTTGCAGCCATGTAACTATTGAAGAATATCGTCACAGTGCGGAAGGGTGTAGCGATCTGAAATACTGTGAGCATTTTGTTTCCTGTAGTCCGCAGTAGTGCGCCAGCCATTGTTTTTTTTTTTCAGGAACTAAGTAAATTGGACTGGCCCATTGACTGATTGGAGTAGCATATCAAATTTTCGGCTTGTTAGTTGCTCTGGTTAGTTGCCGATCGGGCATGACCCTGGCATATAATAAATAGTTATAGAGCGTGTTGTCGGAAGAAATTGCAATTACAGAGAATTTGTCCTTCCACTTGTATAAATCGTGCTTGGACGTGGTCTTTTCAAAAGGGTAGTAGCTTGACGGCACCACCTGTTTCTACTAATGGTATGTTGTTCTCCCGCACAATTGTGTATGGTAACGAAATAGGGCCCAAATTTGTCGCCTCATGCGGCGGTTTGGTGTTATTGTGTAGCGATTTACCTGTTTCTGGTGATCGGGCTACGGGTGCTCCGAGGTTATTATGTATACGGGCTCACCAGTTTAGCGTGGCTTTAGTATTTGCTTTCGCCGTCGTGGCGCTGCTGTGCTCGTCTACGGCTGTGTCACCACAAGTCTTTCAAAAACCCTAAGAAAAGCTGAAAATTCTTGATTTCAAACATCGAAAGTGTTTTTTCTTTTTTTTTAAGAAGAGGAATAATAAAAGGACGGTTCATAAGGTGTCCTACGAATCGGTTTAAGGAATAACTCGCATATTTATTGACTGACCTTTGTGCTGAATTTTATTAAAATCGGACTACGATATTGTATAGCTGTCATACCAACCAAAATTGGCCTATTTACTGACCAACTCCGTTCATGTGTTTTAGGGCAGGAAAAACTTAGAAAAGAGTAGGTAATTTTCGACACAGCGAAGATAACGTTGGGATTTTAATAGAATGACCTCGTACAGAGATTCTGCACAAAACCTTAGGGAAACCCATCCGGTCCAGGAAAAAAAGGATTTTATTAACGTGAGAACCTTAGCTTAAAAAAATTTTAATTCATTTTTTTTTTCAATGGACGTAGACGTACAAGGAATAGTAGGATCAAGTGGCCCAACGAAACCAACCGGAAGCCGGTTTACGCTCGGGTTACCAAGCTCGATAGGTCAGACGCCCAACCGACCGTGAGGCAGAGTCACGTGACACGATTCGATTTTTGAAGGAAGAGGAATGGATTAGGCAATCAAGTATTCTACTAAACAAGAGAAGGATTTAAACGAAGGTGTAATAATATATAAGTTTTGATAGATTGCATACTAGAGGAAGAGCAAACTACGTGGTACAAGCGATTATAGTCTCTACATAAATTTGAAAAAGGCTCATGCATTAAATAATTAGATGTGGCTGGACAGATAACTAAAGGAGAAAAGGTCCGCAGAGGTCTAAAAGGAACTGCGAGACTAATTCGGCTAATTAACTCAGGAGAGTCAACCATGCCGTTTATTAATTTATGCATAAAAAGAGTATTAAAAAGGGTTCTACAGCTTACTAGGGACGGCAAATCTATAAGTTGTAGCCTACTAGAGTACGAGGGAAGACTCAATTCCGAATTCCAATTTAAGCCACGGAGAGCAAAAAGCAAAAACTTTTTTTGAACGGACTCAATACGATTTTGATGCACCTTATATTGAGGGCACAAAACCCATGAACCGTATTCTAAAATTGGGCGCACAAGAGCCACATATAAAAGTCTTGGTTGTATAAGGGTCATCGAATTCTTTAGACCATCTCTTCACAAATCCAAGAACTCCCATGGCTTTATTGACAGTGGATAAAATGTGACTATCAAATTTTAATTTAGAATCAAGTAAAATCCCTAAATCATTTATCGAGCCAATACGTTGAAGTGCATTTTGATTAAGATGATAGGAGGCCAAGAGTGGAGTGCCCCGACAGAAGGTCATAATTTTGCACTTAGAAGCATTTAAATTTAGGAAATTGAAATGGCACCACGAATCAAAAGCACTTAAATCAGTTTGCAGATTAATGTGAGATTCTATATCCCTGTAAGAAAAACACAGTTTAAAATTATCGGCATACATAAAAACACGAGAATGTGATATAACTGATGGAAGATCATTTATAAAGAGATTAAATAAAAGGGGGCCAAGGTGACTGCCTTGAGGAACCCCGGACGACACAGTTATACTGTTAGATAATGATTTCTTAAAAAGAACTCTTTGAGTTCTTGAAGTAAGATAATTCCTTATCCAGGCAACAAGGTTAGTTGGAAACGTATCATGTTTAGTTTATATAAAAGCAAGGAACGGTTAACGGAAACAAAAGACTTGCAAAAATCTTTGTATATTACATCAGTCTGGGATTTGTTTTTAAAACCTTTAATTACCAATGAGGAAAATTCTAAGAGATTAGTTGTGGTCAACCTTTGTTTTACAAATCCATGCTGGCAGGGTGAAATTAGAGACTTACATAAATGTTGAAGATGAGAAGTTAAAAGTCTCTCAAAAATCTTAGGAATAGCTGACAGTTTCGATATGCCCCTATAGTTTTGAGCATCAGATTTGCTACCTTTTTTATGGAGAGGAATAATAAAAGACTCCTTCCAAATAGCAGGGAAAGAAGAGAGACTGATTAATAAGTTAAAAAGTTTAAGAATGGGCTTGCACAGAGATTCAGCACAATGCCTTAATACGCAGCTGGGAACCACATGCGGTCCCGGGGGAAAAAACTGGTTTGATTAGCTTAAGTTCATTAAGCAACTGAATATCCGTAATTAAAGGAGAGTATATATTATTTGACCGAGGAAGGTCAAAGGGATAGTGCCGATCCAAATTAAAATTTGACGTCGAATAAGTAGATTGGAAAAAGGTGCCAAAAAGATCAGCAATAGACTGGTCGGTATTTGCTTTCTTATCCATAAAAGATAAGAAAGAAGGAAAAATAGAGGTATTACGCTTAGAATTGACGAAATTCAAAAATTGTTGGGGTTACGGCGAAATTGAATTTTACAGCAAGAAAGGTAGGCCTTATAGCATAGTGTGCTATAAGCCGAAAATTGGGATCGAGCCAAAAGATAACGGGATAGGTCACTAGGATTCCCGGATAATTTGAACTTTTTGAATTACCTAAGCTTAACATTTTTTAAATTGATTGTACAGGTCGATTCTTGTTACTATGGCAAGAAGTGGGAACACATTGTGTAAAAATAGAATTTAGAGCATTATAAAATAAATTTATTGCGATGTCAAGATTCTTAGACATGTACAAGTTTGACCAGTAGAAGTCATTAATAAGCTCATTTAATTTTCGAAAATTAGTTTTTTGGAAACAGTATGAGGCAATAGACGGACAAGCAGACCAAGTTTTTCGACAAGGAAAGTCAATTGATAAGCCAATTGAAGGATGATAAGGATCCTCAGGAAGAGACAGAGGATCGATTCTAGTTACAAGTGTATTAGAAGGATCCAAGCAAAAAATCAAATCCAAATGCCTACTCAGGGAGTTCTTGACAAAATTGACCTGGGATAGTGACAATTCAAGCATACCATCAATAAAGTCGTGACTATTACTGGGTAATACCGAATTGGAATAAGGAACATTGGACCAACATATTTCTGGGAGATTGAAATCACCCAAAACGACAAGGTAGTCCTTGTCGGTTACAAAATTTGAAACGTATTTAATAGAGTTTAAATGGCACATATAAACAGAAAGATCAGAGGAAGGAGGAATATAGGAGACAGTTAGAAATAAGAAAATGTCATTCAAATCAATTTTTACACAAATAAATTCAATATCTACAGGGTTAGTAGAAATAAGTTCCGAAGATAAGGCCGAGTTAACAGCAGTAAAAACGCCGCCACCACGACCAGACTTACGGTCACGTCTAAAAACAGAAAAGTTATTACCTAACACTTCAGAATCCAAAATGTCAGGCTTAAGCCACGTCTCGGTTAATACTACTATAGAATAACTGAAACCAAAACTACTAAGTTTAGTTTTAAGTCCTTTAACGTTTTGATACGCTAGATGAAAAGGTTCTAGGTTTTTGGGAGTGACGAAGGCGTTAGCTTAAGAGAAAACCACGCAGCTTTATTGTTGTTATTATGACAGAAAATGGGAATACAACTTGCAAATATAGAATTCGGAGAAAAAAAATTTATGGCAATTTCTAGATTTCGTGTTTTTATGTGTGCCGATGACGTTAAATTGTGTTTTTCTTACAGGGATATGGAATATCACATTGATCTGCAAGCTAATTGAAGTGCTTTAAATTCGTGGTATCATTTCAAGTCGCTAAATTTAAATGCTTCTATTTGCAAGCTTTGACGTTCTGTCGAGGCACTCAACTTTTGGTCTCTTCCTCATCATAATCAAAACGCTCTTCAACGTATAGGCTCAGTAAATGATTTATGGATTTTACTAATTTCTTAATTAAAATTTGATAGTCATTTGGCTCTTGTTCGTCCAATTTTAGAATACGATTCATATGTTTGATGCCCTTAATATAAGGTGCTTCAAAATCGTTTTGAGTCCGTTCAAAAAACATTTTTCCTCCTTCCTCTCCGTGGCTTAAATTGGAATTCGGAATTGAGTCTTCCCTCGTACTCTAGTAGGCTACAACTTATAGATTTGCCGTCCCTAGTAAGCTGTAGAACCTTTCTTAATACTCTTTTTATGCATAAATTAATAAACGGCATCCTTAGCTCTCCTGAGTTGATCAGCCACATTAGATTTGCAGTTCCTAGTAGACCTCTGGGGAGCTTTACTCCTTTAATAGTGGTCAGGAACAAGCGAGTGGACTGTATATTAACAAAAGAAAAGAAGGCAACTGTTTTCCGTAGGTTGATGTGCCATCAGTGGCTGTGATTTTATTACTGAATTATTATAAACTTATTTGCTGACGAATACATAAATGAAAAAGGTTGCTTAGATCATCAATATCGAAAGCATGCGAATGTTCATATACATTTCGATAATGTCGATTACATTGAAATGCATGTTGCACAGTGTTCCTCAACATACCGGCCCGCCCTGAAACAAAGTTTCTAAACGAGGGAATAGTGCGACCTTGGTAATTGGCCGGATTAAGTCTCCAGATTTGGTCTTCAATTTAACCGCTCGAACCAAATCATCATTTCCTGGGTACGTTTCGATGACCCGCGCTATTTTCCAAGAAGCCGGTGGTGTGTGTGACTCCTTAATTAAAGCAATATTGCCAATCGATATGTTGGTTGTTGAGTTGGTCCACTTCGGACGCTGCTGCAGAGAAGTAAGATAGGCCTGGTGCCACTGCTTCCAGAACCCCTGATACATAGCCTGAATGCTCTGCCAATAGTTCAGTTTACCAACAGGAATATGCCCCAAATCAGCCTCCCGGACGGTGGTGAAAAAAGTGAGCTGGTGATAGATAATTCATCTCGTCGTCTGATGTGTAGTACAGTTAACCACTGCACTAACTTGAGTCAGTAGCGTCCGCATCTGTTCAAATGTGAGGGTAGAGTTTCCAATAACTCGGAGTAGATGTAGCTTAACAGATCGGACAGCAGATTCCCATTTTCCTCCCCAATGAGGAGCATGCGGAGGAATAAATATCCATTGTATTCCTTCATCTGCCAGTTGGTGTATTTCGAAGTCATGATGGTCCTGCGACTGCAACAGAGTTTGCATCTCGTCTAGAGATCGTTTTGCTCCTACGAAGTTCGTGCCATGGTCGCTATATATTTTGGCACATTTCCCACGCAGAGACATGAAGCATCGTAGAGCCGCTAGGAAGGTGTCTGTGGTGAGGTCAGTGGCAAGTTCCAGGTGAATTGCCGATGTTACCAGGCAGACGAATAGGCATATGTAGCCTTTGACTTTGCGCGTTTTGCGCCCTTTGCCTTCCTTCAGTAGAATTGGTCCAGCATAATCACACCCAGAATTCACGAAAGGAAGCGCTTGTGTGATACGTATGCTGGGAAAGTCATCCATTCGTTGATGAGTCGTATGTTGTCGTTGTCGAAAGCATGGTATACAGTCATGTGTAATCTTCCTTATAAGATTACGTGCTCCAAATATCCAGTAGCCTTGTCTAATGATGACAAATAGTGCAGAAACCCCAGGGTAAGGTTTATTCGGTGTTCATACAGCAGAATGTGTTTGGTGATACCATGGTTCTTGGGAAGCAAAATGGGATGTTTTGCCTCAATAGGTAATTGCGCGTAGTGCAATCTACCTCCTACCTCCTTTTTCTTTTGTATAGATGATGTGATTGTAGTCATAATATGTGCGTTGACCACCAAACTGGGTTGCAAAATACATGATTTTATATTGAGTGTGGTACACCCTCTGTAGCCAAGTGCCTGAACGCAGCGCTCCGTAACATAAGACACTTCCGAATCAGTATCTAGAAAAAGACGACATGTTTTGTATACTCCTGCAGCATTCTTGACATGAACCGTAGTAGTGGGTAGTATGCTTCTGTTCAATACATTTGCCTGTGTTGCATTGCCTTGCGCATATGCAGTCTCTTTGATGCCATGCCCCTGTGCATGAGCAAAATTATTTAGAGTTACCGTGGAATTTGTGATTATAGGATCATCAGGGTTACGCTGAACCACCCTTTGTTGGTCCACATGGACAAGAGAATGGTGACGACCATTGCAGTGCTTGCATGTGTATTTCGATTGGCACTTATTTGCCATATGTCCAGGTCGCAAGCAAGTTTATTTTCCTTTACTAAGGATCGTTTTTGCTCACCTGACATATCCAAAAATTGTTTGCATGTATATAGACCGTGTTCTGTAGAATAACATTTGATGCAGCTGGTTCCTTTAACCGCCACCAACGATTGTGTGACCCGTTTGGGATTGTCACCATGTGCGATTTGAGCCTTGTCTCCAGTTGAGAGCTCTCGTTTGCTAAGCTCCAGTTCCTCGCAGCGAGAATCCAAAAACTCGAGAAATCATCGAGAGTGGGTGCATCCATATCCATGCTACGTTCAATCCACCTTCGCCGGGTGTCTGCATCAAGCTTTTCCAACACCAAATATATTGTCCAGCAATCGCGTCCCTTGTGACCGATTGCGTTCAAGCCACGTATTATTTCGTTTGCCCCGTCTGAGACTCCACGCAACACTAGTGCATCAATTTTTGTAGTGGTTGGCAAGGTCATAAATTTACCCAGAAACGAATTGACAATATGGCGTGGTCTGTTATACCTTTCCTTAATGCGCTGCCAAGCTGTTTCATAAGCAGAATCCGTGACTGCCAGATGTTTAATCAAGTTGGCGGCTTCGCCGATCAGTAGGGTCTTCAGGTAGTGAAACTTTTGTGTGTTTGACAAATGCTGCTTGAACTGTGCTTTCGTAAATGTCTTGAAATGCTGGCCACTCTGTGTAGTTTCCAGCGAATGGTTTGATTTGAATTCTAGGTAATTCGTTATACATTGCTGACGCCATGCCAGCTTCATGAGAATTTGCGTTTGTGCCTGTCTGACCAATTGCCAGACGTTCAAGTAGTTGTTGTTGTTGTTGAAGCAATGTTAGAATTGTATGGGCCCTGGGTAAGCTATAAAAGTTTCTGTACGGCTCCAGGGAAATCAATATATTTACCGACCACCAGCCTGTCACGTTCGCTGTTGCCGACAGGAACTCGAACTCTAAGATAAAGAGGTGGAAGTCCTATATAGACCAACACAACGCCAAGGTTTTTTTCCAAACTTGGCAAGGAAAATTTCGTGGCAGATGCCCTCTCCAGGCAAAATCTTAATGCCTTACAAAACGAACCTCAGTTAGACGCCGCGACCATGCACAGCGAGCTCTCCCTGACCTACACAATCGAAACCACAGATAAACCTTTAAACTGCTTCAGAAACCAGATTATTCTGCCACGGTGGAATATAACAAAACCGTGCACTCAGTTACTCGTGAGAGACCAATTGAGGTTGTTAACTCATGGGCTTGCGAGCGCTGCCTGGAAATTAAGGCAAGATTGGTAAAAGCACAACAAGACAGCATCGGGAGATGCAACCCATCCCGACAGAACCGTGTATTCGATGTGGGAGAACACGTGTTTGTAAAGAACAACAAGAGATTAGGAAATAAACTGACCCCACTATGCACAGAACAAAAAGTGCAAGCAGACCTGGGAACGTCTGTTCTCATTAAGGGGAGGACAACAAGGACAACCTTAAGTAGGCATTCCCCCTACAGTTAGTTAGTAGGTTACTTTAAGAACCCCCGAGCACTGTAGTTTCACTCTGTATCTAAATTCCAGGTTTGCCCTCACGACGTTCATTACCCTGGCAATAGCGAATGCACGAATCACCGACTTTTCGCATGCCAATTTTATCCCTGTCGTAGATGGTGATGTGCTGGTTTTTGAACAGCGTGACCTCTTGGTCATAACTCGCCTTTATGATAGACGAAACAGAAAAATTGTCCGAATCCTTTCCCCACTCGCATATGCGTAAGTTACTAGAGGTCGATACTGACCATCTTAGAACCTTGTTGTGGCGGGTACCCCCGATGCCACAGACCTCCTAAAGATTAAGATCACAGAGGCTCAACTGGTGGAGTCTAATTCCAGGCAGATAACCATAAATTCCGAAACCCAGAAACAAATAAACAAGTTAACTGACACCATCAATAAGGTGATCAATGCCCGTAAAAACGACTTGGTTGACACCCCACATTTGTACGAAGCACTACTGGCAAGAAATAGGATGCTGTCTACAGAAATTACTATTACTTTGGCCAAACCAAATATTGTGAATCCCACGATTCTTGACCATGCCGATTTGAAGTCTCTTGTAGAACAAGACACCCCAAGTGTTAGCTTAATAGAAGCCTCCAAGATCAGGGTCCTCCAGTCCGAAAATAGCATTCACATTCTAATTGCCTATCCCAGAGTCAAGTTCAGGTGCAAGAAAGTCGCCGTCTACCCTGTATCTCACCAAAACATAATCTTACGCCTCGACGAGGACACGCTGGCCGAATGCGAGCATGACACCTTTGCGGTCACCGGATGCATGGATACTACGCACTACACGTTCTGCGAGCGGTCTCGGAGCGAAACTTGTTCGCGCTCGCTCCATGCAGGAGCGCTGCTCAATGCCACACTCAACCCAGCTACTTACAAGAAATAACTCCCGTAGATGACGGCGTTATGATAATCAACGAAGCGTCAGCTCGCGTTAGCACCGATGGCAGCCCAGAAATATTGGTCAAGGGAACCCACCTGGTGACCTTTGAGCGGACGGCAACCATCAACGGCTCCGAGTTCATAAACCTACGGAAAGCATTAAACAAGCAGCCAGGCATTGTGCGTTCAGCATTACTTAACATCGTCGGCCACCACCCTGTGCTCAGCATCCCCCTGCTACACCGGATGAATAACGAGAACCTGCACTCCATCCAAAGTTTTAAGGATGACATGGAATCTGAGGGTTCGCCCAGACTCTGGTTCGTGGCTGGTGTGGTCCTAAACCTTGGTTTAATTGGCTCTCTCGCCCTTTACCTGGCGTTAAGGAGAAGACGAGCCTCCAGGGAGATACAGCGAATCATCGATTCATTCAACATGACCGAGGACAGTCATAAACATGAGGGGGAAGTAGTTAACAACTGAAATTGTATTGCTTCATAGCAACTGAGTAGCTTTGCATAAGCAATGCTGACGCGCCAGAATCGGGTTCAGCGCTCCGCGCAAAGAACGTCTGGCAGCGGAAAGTTGACACTTTCCATTGGGAGTGTTGCCTCACGCTGCAAGGAATGCTGAGTCGGCTTGCCGACTTGTCTTGATGGTGCAATGCATTGTTGTGGGGGTAGACTTAGTTTGTTAATTCTCAACTCTTTAGTCTTAGTTTTGAATTGAAAGAAACCACTACTTTGCTCCGGCGCACAGCCGTAAATCTCATTGTTATTATTCCAATCATATTGCTACGCCTCAAGGCTACTCAATTCACTAAGGGGGCGAAGTCAAGCCCTTCACCATAATCTTCCTAAGAAGACTCTACTAGACGTGATCGTCGCACCACCGCCGACTAAGGATATACCAGTACACCTTCATAATTTATACATTTCGATAATGTCGATCACAGTGAAATGCATGTTGCAAAGCGTTCCTCAACGAATAGTATGTCTATCCACATCTAACTATTTAATGCATGAGCCTTTTTAAATTTATGTAGAAACTGTAATAGTTTGTACCACTTTGTTTGCTCCTCTACTAGTATGCAATTAATCAAAACTAATATAGTATTACACCTTCGCTTAAATCCTTCTCTTCCTTAGTAGTATACTTGATTGCCAACTCTATTACCTCTTCTTTAAAAAAATTATGATTTAATTCGTTTTTTTCGAGAAACGTGTCACGTGACTTTGCCCCACGATTGGTTGGACGTCTGAGCTGTCGAGCTTGGTAACCCGCGCGTAAACAGGCTTCCGTTTGGTTTCGTTGAGCCACTTGATCGTACTATTCTTTGAAACCAACGCCTATTAAAAAAAATGAGACATGTACAAGTTTGACCAATCGAACTCATTTGTAAGCTGATTCAGCTTTCGAAAATTTGTTTTGCAAAAACAATGTGAAGACGCGAGCGGACGAATAAAAAAAATATTTCGACAAGGAAAATCAATTTAAAAACCAATCGAAGGATGATAAAGATCCTCAGGGGGAGAAAGAGCATCTATTCCAGATACAAGAGTATTGGAATAATCCGATCAAAATAAAATGAAGCCGAAAGTTAAACTCGGGCACGGCAAAGTTTGGGATACCCTGTACCTAGTAGACGGAATTGAAAAGAAAAAGGTGGCAGCCCTAGTCGGATGGTAGCCCTGGTCGCATACCTTCACATAAAACTTCCGGTCTTAATATTCCTTTGAATCCAACAACACATTGTTCACAATAATGTAATGAAAAAAAAAATAAATAAATAAAAAACGAATCCCAAGTTTGGTTTGCCTAGCTTTTATAGTCTAAGATCTAGTTCACACGGACAGACGGACGGACATGGCTGTATCAATTTCTCTAGTCACCCTGATCATACTTTAGGTAACTTTGGGGGGTCTCTAACGTTTCCTTCACTATGTTACATACATTCACACAAACTTGATCTACTCTTGTACCTTACAACGTACAAGGGTATAAAAATCCAATTGCCTATTCATTTAGGCTTATACAAAATTTTTATGTTCATACAAACTTTTCCCTACAAATATGTAGTTCCAAATTTGACTAGTTTTTGGGATATTTACAATTATTAAAATTTTAGATAATGGTCCCTCCGGATAGCGGGAGTCAGATCAAGAACTTCAAATAAACTTGTTTGTGACTGATTTATTCACACCAAATTCCATAACTTATTACTAGCTTTTGTAGTTTCGGAGAATTATTTTCATACAAATGTGCTGTTTTATGCACGCAAAGCATTCCAGTAAAGGAAAAATAAGTGAATGCATTTATTAAATTATATTTAATTTATTTTACTTTTGGTTCATATTTAAGACGACTAAGACGCAATATAAAATCAAGTAAAAACATTTGAATTTTAATCTCTTTAGGATTTTGTGTGACATAGAAACCTGGGACGCCTGCTGTTTGAAGCATAGACTGCTGCTCAAAAACCTGCAATAACCACTAAATATATTATTTTATTTATTTTTAATAATAATTCACCTTTTGATCCAAAACTTCAATAATTTGTTTGTCAATATCCGACATCTGTTTATGATCAGTGTCTGCGTTTAATCTCATATTAATTAAATGATTTTCTGTAACATGCTGTAATTCCATTAATGCTTTCACAATGTCAAAAATGCTTTCATTTAGTACACAGTTGGCAAGCTCCATGAGTAAATCATATGAAATACGAGATTGAAGATTTCTATAAAATTTTATGAAATTAGCAAAGAATTGTGTTATGTATTCTGACGACATAACGAAAGTAAATTTAAGTTATGGAAATCAAAAGTTTATTTCCACTTTAATTTTGTTAGGAATATGAATTGCTTTATGATTTAACTCGTATATAAAACAAAATAGATCCTACGCTTATTTGAAACTAATCCTGCGATTAATTTTTTACGTTCATTATGTCGTCAGCCTAAGATTATACTCTGGTAGTTCAGCATGCATTATTTTAAGTTGGTCGACTAAAAAATAAATTTTTCGTTGCAAAAACTCAGGTGATGGTTGTTGCCCGTCTCTGTCATTTATATTATCATCAGGGTGTAAGCTTGACATTATTTAAAATCTGAAACAAACAATATTTAGCAAATAAAACTCAAATGAAGTGTCAGCGCTTACACTTTTTTTTTGTACTAATAAGAAGCAGAACAAGATAATCGACATCGGTGAAAAGCAGCCCATTTATCGAAACCCACGTTAATTATTTTAATACTCGATAAATTTTTCTCTTTCCTGTGTTACATCGCTGCCATTTCAGCATATTTCAGTCTATGTTTTAGAATGGAACAGCTCATAAATTTAACAAATTGCTTATAGCTTGAAATCTAGCATATTTTAATTTTCATTTAGCTTACTTTAACTTAAAAAATATTTCATTAATAAATTTATTTTTCTGCTTAAAATGTTTTGCCATCACAAAAATCTTTGTATCAAATTTGTCCGATGTTTACGGAAATCGTGTAAAAATAATCGAAATAATAATAATCGTTACGAATTTTGGTAACCCTAGTCGGGTGGTAGCCCTCGTCGTCTACATTCACATAAAACCTGTGGTCGTAATATTGCTTTGAATACAACAACATATTGTTCACAATAATGCAACCACGCCGTCTATCGGTCTGCTTATTCGGCAGTTTGCCAGTTAGGCAAGGGGAATTAAAATCTTGTGTAAATATGGTCCGATTTTAGTCATATTTGATATTAATCGAAAGCTTTGTAGATTTCCAACTTCTTTTCAGAAGCAAATAACACTTAAATCCTTGAGCTTTAGAAATTATACGGCTTTGTAAAAATGATGAGGTGGAATGGGGGCAGGGGGAGAAAAAAAAAATAAACTTGACCAGCGTACAAATTAACCAGACCGCGAACGCGTGATGGAAAAAAATTAATTTTTGGGAAGAACCCTTCCGGCTTTATTGATCGCAAATTTAAGACTAAGGTTACAAAAGATATTCTTAAGCTACTTATAGTTTGGAGTTATGTCAAAGCTTGCCTCTTGCCACGCTCTTGATCGAGATTTTTGTGACACTTAGGACAGTTCCACTTAGGATGGGTGATGAGTGACCGAGAGGTCAATGTTTACGTTTCCCAGCTGCGCAATCTAAGTGCCTCTTAGAAAAGTGTTTCTTTATTGGGAAGGAGTGGGGGGTGTAATTGATACTGGGAAGAGTAGCTCGAGCCAGTGGTCAGGCTTCGGATATATTATTATGCTTTTAAGAGAAATGCTAAAGAGTGCGGATTGATTGGAATAGACTGGAGCGACTAATAGATTCCTAAGTGGTTATGAAATTGCTTACAATTTCCATAGTTAAAAACAGAGGGATTGGGGGTGTCAACTGATTGAGGGTGACAGCCAATAGGTTCCGAAGTGGTTTTGATAATTGATTGTAATTTCCATATTGAGTATTGAGGGACTGAGGATGATAACTCCCCCTTTCTTAAGATGAATCGTCCCCGATTCTAAGGAGTATCTATTAGGTTGTCAATTTTTTTATTGAGCGATTTCAAAGTATTTGGATCCACTTCGGGTATCTTAGTTTTGTAACGTTTAGTAACTGCATTTAGTTTAATGAATTTGCCAATACTTGGACATAAATTGGGGAAGAAGCTTTTTGGAAGCTTTAACATAAAAAATACAAAAATAATTAAAATTATTACTAGTGTTATTTGAACATGGTTGTTTTCTAGCGGAATTATTATTGGCGATAACATATTGGTCTTCTCAAATGTAAGTTCAGTATTGTTGCTTTGTAGATATTCAGATATTAAAAAGTTGTCGAATTTATTGTTTTTAATATAGTTTAACAATTTTTGTTTAGTATTGGTATATGTTATGTTGTTTATGTTGACAATCGTTTCAAAGGTAATAACATAAGTTCCTGTAATTAAAGTCTGATTTACATAGTTTGTTCCAGACACTAAAATAGCGCCATCTGTTATAATTTCTAATTGTCTGTTTTTTTCCTTTATTTTTTTACAACTTGTAAATTTTGTATTTAATAAATCTACAAAGCAATTGTTTTCATTTTTAAATTTTGCAAAATTATTGTATAATTCATTTTGGTAAATCTGAATGGGATAATAAGTATTGCTACATTGTGCGACTTTTTCGTCGATTAATAATTTACCATCTCTTTGGGATATGGCTTTTGCGTGGTATAGCTTACAACTATCCTTAACAATAGGGTATTTAATATAAAAAATGATTAAACCCTTATAAGATACAATGGAAAAAACAGAAACATCCATTAAATCTATTAAAGTTACATTAAATTTCTCGTGTGTAAATATATCTGCCATATCGTGGTTATTCAAAATATTGGAATATAAAATTTTGGCTTTGGAGAATGTAATTGCATCTCGCAAGGTTTGTAGGTCCAATGACAGCAGTTTCAATCTCTGTTTTTTTACTAAAAATTCTTGATCAAGTTTGAGGTTTTGTATTAAACCAGTAACCTTTGCTATTTCCTTGAAAATTGCAGAATTGATTTGATTTTGTTTATTGTTGTTGGTTATAAGATCATTAACTTTATTTTGTATTGTGACCATATCGTTATGATCTGGCGTACCTGTGATCCATTTAAAAATAGTGCCAAGTTCATTAATACCTCTTTTTATTATTTTATGTGGTGTAAGTTGTGACAAAAGGGAGCTAGCCAATTTCAACTGTAAATAAAAGTCCCAATCGGGAGGAATGTTTCTATCCCTTACATACTCTATTTCTTCATTAATAATGTTTTTATAAAAAGTTATGTTAGTTACGTGGAATAGTTCTCCATATGTTTCGTACAAAAAAACGTCGTTTGTGTCTTCAATTAAGACGTAATCCTCATTAGAATAATTAATAATGTCTGAAGCGGTTGAGCCCAGTAATATATATACGAATAATAAAATATACATGCTAACAACATGAAAAAGAAAAAAGTAAAAACGCAAAAATTGGTTAAAACTTAATATTATCTTTGTGAATAATACGATCTTTTTTATTAATTATTATTTTATTCTTTAAATCTTCCTTTACTACCTGCTTTTTGTATCTTGGCTGAAGCTTATTGCGCTCGCCATGTTTTTTCTCATATATGACATCTCCCACCTGATAAGTTTTTGGAGTTCTTTTTTTATTATGATACTCTACCATCTTTGCTTGGACTGCCCTTAGTCTACTTGGTATATCTGAGTGATCTATCCTATTGAACAAAATGTCATAAGGTTTTTGCTGTGTTGAAGATTGAATTGATTGATTATATTCCTTAACTGCACGGTAAATGATTTCGTTGTAGTCCAATAATTCGTACTCATCCCGGATACAGCGGGCGATCTCTATTATAGTCGAATGGACTCTTTCCACTTGACCGTTTGCTAAACTATGCCTGGGGTCTGCGTAATATATTGTTAAACCGGCACGTGTTATTGTGGATTTGAATTGAGCAGAAGAAAAACTTGGTTCATTGTCAATCATTATTGATTTGGCAAATGGGAAAGGTTGGATTAATTCCAAAACTTTAGATTCCATGTTTGATTTGTTTTTTATTTCTTTTACTGTCAAATATTTGGAATATGCATCTATGCAAGTAAGGAATGTTAATTTCTGAGCATAAAAAATGTCAATGTGTAATTGTTCACCTTCCTTATTTGGAATGGGTGCTTCAGATATTGGGATCTGTTTTGGGTGTCTATTGTATTTATTTTTGTTGCAAGTTTCGCAATTTCGAATATGTTGCTTGAGTTGTTTGTAAAGTTTGGGCCAATAATAATATTTTAAGATCTGCTTGAGATTTTCGTCGAGACCTCTATGAGGCCGGGGATGTGTTTCTTCTATTATGATTTCCTGATCGTTTTTATTTGTAATGTCGGTAACAAATTTTTTGGTATACAAAAACTTGTTAGTAAATATGTCTTTAAGCGGGGTTTGGATTTCAAACAAATCCTCCGGGGTGCAGTGAATGCCAGTAACAAAATTAGGCTGAAGGAATTCCTTTAGTATTGTTATTAAATTCTCTACAGTGTCATACTCTATTATATGCCTGGTTTTGTTAAACACTTCCATTTTTTCATGAATGGTAAATTTATTTTTTGTAATCAGCAATTGCTGCTTAAACTGGTTCAACGGCTTATTAGTCTCTTCTATTGCTTGTTCATAGCTACTTTCAGCGGAATGAATGGTTTCATTATCAGACGAATTGTCTGATATATGATTCAGATTCATGATGCTATTTATTTCAACTCTAGATAGGGCATCTGCAACTACATTTGTTTTTCCGGGTTTATAAAATATTTTAGGAGAGTATTCTTCAATGAAAGCATGCCATCTTTTCATTTTCGAATTTGGGTTTCGTGCAGAGACTGCAAAAGAAAGTGGTTGGTGATCTGTGTGGATCTCTAAATTAGTTACTCCGTACAAATAGTTTCTAAGGGTTTTCAATGCCCATACTATGGCATACAATTCTCTTTCGTTTGCGGCATAATTCTGTTCCGTACTATTAAGAGTTTTTGAAATAAAGGTAATTGGTTTATTGTCCTGCGAAAGTACAGCGCCTACAGCCATGTCGGACGCATCAGTAGTAAGGATACATTTCTTTGAATAGTCTGGCTGGGTTAATTCGATCTGCGAAATCAAATGTGATTTCAAATTTTCAAAGGCCGAAGTGCTTTCCTCGTCCAGTGTTATCTTTATTTTTTTAGACATGTGTTTAGATATCATGCAGTCGTGACCTTGCAACAATTTAGTGAGGGGTTTAGCTATGGAAGCATAATTTTGAACAAATTTCCTATAGTATCCGGTTAAACCTAGAAAGCCGCGTAGCTCTCTAATGTTACGGGGAGGTGGATATTCTATGATGGTTTTAATCTTTTGTGGGTCAGTTTTTATGATTTTATATGACACTAGGTATCCCAAAAATTCAGTTTCTTTTCTGAAAAACTTGGACTTTTCCAATGAAATTTTCATGTTTGCCGTAAAAAGTATATCTATTATCTCTTGTAGATCATATAAGTGTTCTGCTGTTTAGGAAAAAACAATTATATCGTCAACATAAATGTGACAGGTCTTTCCTATTTTTTCGCGTAAAATATTGTCCATTGCTCTCTGGAAAATTCGAGGGGCATTGGCCAATCCAAAGGGCAACCTAAGAAATTCATATTTCCCATTATTGATGGAAAACGCCGTTTTCTCTATATCTTCGTCCTTCATTAGGATCTGATGAAAACCTGACTCTAAGTCAATTGTTGAAAAGTAACGCGCCCTTCCCAAATTAGATAATATCACTGACGGATCAGGCATTGGATATCTATCGGGAACTATATTTTCATTTATTTTCTTGTAATCTATGACCAGTCGATTCTTCCTGGTACCATCCTCATTATAACCCTTCTTCCCTACAACCCATACTGGGGAATTGTATGGACTTTTACTAGGTCGTATAATGTTCTCTTGTAGCATCCTATTTACTTCTTGGTTAACAAAGTTGTTAACTGAATACGGATAAGGATACTGTTTACTATAAATAGCATTGTCATTCAACGTTCTTATCTCGCCTCTAACATCTGTTCTAAAAGGCAGACACGTTTGAATTTGAGAATGCTTTGAGATTATTTCTTGGACAACTTGTTGTTCAAGACCATTTAAGTCCTCCGTGACATTTACGGAGTGATTTACTTTGCATAATACAGAGTAATTGGTAACAGAGGATACCGACGCTTTTCGGCGTCTTTTAATTTTCCTTTTTCTTTTTGGTTTACTAACGATTTTACTATCGTCTGTAAATTGGCAATCAGCGTCAGTCATTGACGATGATTCATAAGAGTCGGACACTTGGAATAAGGATAGCATTTTCCCATTATTTCCTTTTCGAGAGTCCAGATAAGTGGCAATGTTCAAATCTATATCTGAACATTGTAGACTACCAACTGTATCTTCAGCTGGGGTTTTGTAGTTTATTCTTTCTATTCTATCTTTATAAGCAAGCGTTCCTTTAGATAGGTCAATGATGGCATTTATTTCCTTCAGTAGGTTATAGCCGACCAATAGATCCGCATCTAAATTTTGAATTTCATAAAACCTTTGGCTTTTGCCGAATATTATAATATTATGGAAATGGGTTATTAAACTATAACCATTCACTGTTTTTATTCTTTTCTTAATAACTAGTTCTTGGGGGTTATTATAGATACCGTGCTTAATGTAACACGCGGTAGCACAGGTATCGATTAGGATAAAAAATGGTCCTCATTCAGGTTATTAATTCGCATTGCCTTTTGTGGTCGCTGTTGGCTCGAAGGCGAGGGATGCAAGCGTTTCAAGGGTTGGGGGCTATGCTGGTTTCGATTATATTGTAGTCTATTTTGGATTTGGATAGACCTGTCTATATCCATCGGGACCGGTGGAGGCTGCACTAGGTTATTGCCTGGTGCAAAAACATTTCTGGTTGCTTGCTGATTATTGTTCGGATTTTGGTTAACTCGATTAAGTCGCAAATTAACATTGTTGTTATAGTTATTTGGGTTATCAGGCCTTTTTTGCTGATTTTTGTTGTTATGGTTATTGTTCTGTTGAGTACGGACAAAATGATTATAAGCGAAATATGCTCTCTGATTGTTCGCTTCAAGCTCTTGAGCTTTTGCTAGAGCATTGGGTAAGTTCTCCGGTTTTAGGGAAAATAGAATTTCTGACAAAGAGCCATTCAGACCTGTGATAAAGATACGCAATGCGTTATCCCTATTTCTCTTATTCATTTCTGTGATCACGTTGGCCTTTTCGCCATGTGTCACTATTGTTTTATTTATTAACAAGGTAAGTTTCTTGTTAACCAAGTTATAGTATTCCAGAATTGTCATGTTGCCCTGTCTAAGAACACTTAGTTCCTGCTCTATTATATAAATCGGACGTCTGTCGCTATAGGCGAAATCCAATCTAGCCAAAATAGCCTCAAAGTTCAATACAGTACCGTGATTTGTCAGCGTGTCATTAGCTTTCCCGGTTATTTTATTTCTCAATATTGTCAGGGCACCTACGTACTTTCTACTACCTTCCTTATACATTCTCATGGCGCAGCATGCTGCTTCTCGCCAACTAACATAATTTGCATAGCTACCTGTGAATTCCGGTATAGACTTAATAACGTCAAATGATTCGTCACATCTGACTGAGTCATCTATTTCTGTCGGTTGGTATTCTTGAACCGTACTTGCACTGGTATTAATTTGTAACTTCAATGCTGCAATTTCATCGGATAAGGCTTTAGTTCTATTTGCTATTAATTGAGCGATTAAATCTGCTGTCAAGGTCTGATTCTGAGCCATTTTTAAGTTTCGAAATCTACTTATAAGATCGTCCAGTTTTTTAATTTAAATTAACTCAACAAAGAAATACAGGGTTTTTTTATTTAAAGTTATTCAATAATAAATAAATGTACTGATGGAGCTCACTTGGATGATCTTCCTTCTTAAGCCAGGGGCTGTTCTTCTTGGTTGTTGGGTCTTCCTTAGGGCTTCCTTTGGGGGTCTTCTTTCCTTGATTATTATTGATGTTTTTTGTTTGAAGGTCTTGCAGTTGTCGGGTTTGTTCGCCACAATTGATTTTTGTTGTTTTTTTTTTGATCTTTTTTTTCAGTTGTTGTTTTAATTAAAATTTTTTTTTTTTTTTTTTTTTTAAGGTTTGTTGATTTGTAGTCTTGCACTTGCTAAGTATTAGCAAAATAGTTTTATTTAATTTGGTAATATCGGCGCACTGTTTTTTATTGGCTTGCACTTTTAGGTTCCTTTCTATTTTTTTCAGCTCCTCTTGTTAACTTATTTTTTGGAACAATGATTGGTTTAACACTTTGAGGTTTCCCTTTTTATTTTTTTCAGGTCCTCCTTATTATGTTAATTTATTTGTTCATAACACTGTTTGAATTGTTTAACACTTTGAGGTATCCTTTTTTTATTTCTTTCAGGTCCTTTTTCTTTTGTTAAATAATTTTTTTTATCCACAACACTGTTTAAATTGTTTAACACTTTGAGGTACCCTTTCTATTTCTTTCAGGTCCTCCTTATTTGTTAATTTATTTATTCACAGATATAGTTGCGGAATTCTTTGTGAGTTCTTAACGGCTTTTATTCGCCGCTTTGGATCAACAGTCCGGATTACGTTCACTCGCGACACTTTGATATTGTGGGGTTTAATATCTTTCGTGTAGTTTTTTTAAGAAAACTTTAACGCGAGCCCCACGTTGGGCGCCAATTAACCAGACCGCGAACGCGTGATGGAAAAAAATTAATTTTTGGGAAGAACCCTTCCGGCTTTATTGATCGCAAATTTAAGACTAAGGTTACAAAAGATATTCTTAAGCTACTTATAGTTTGGAGTTATGTCAAAGCTTGCCTCTTGCCACGCTCTTGATCGAGATTTTTGTGACACTTAGGACAGTTCCACTTAGGATGGGTGATGAGTGACCGAGAGGTCAATGTTTACGTTTCCCAGCTGCGCAATCTAAGTGCCTCTTAGAAAAGTGTTTCTTTATTGGGAAGGAGTGGGGGGTGTAATTGATACTGGGAAGAGTAGCTCGAGCCAGTGGTCAGGCTTCGGATATATTATTATGCTTTTAAGAGAAATGCTAAAGAGTGCGGATTGATTGGAATAGACTGGAGCGACTAATAGATTCCTAAGTGGTTATGAAATTGCTTACAATTTCCATAGTTAAAAACAGAGGGATTGGGGGTGTCAACTGATTGAGGGTGACAGCCAATAGGTTCCGAAGTGGTTTTGATAATTGATTGTAATTTCCATATTGAGTATTGAGGGACTGAGGATGATAACTTACACACATAAGGGGTCCGAATCCCAAGTTAGACTATGCTGGCTCTTATAGTATCTAAGATCTAGGCGTTCACACGGATGGACGGACAGACGGATTGACGGACGGACATGGCTATATCAATTTCTCTAGTCACCCTGATCATATTGTGGGTAACTTTGGGGGGTCTCCGACGTCTCCTTCTCTATGTTACATACATTTGCACAAACTTAATATACCCTTGTACCTTGTTAGGTACAGGGTATAATAATTGCCATAAAGCGAAAATATTGAATAACTTGTTTTGGGATGATGTTAATCTTTTGTATTTATCGTTCCTGAAGCCAATACTGATCGACACGCAGAGGCTCAATAAAATATAAAGCTGAATCCAAGAAATTACTTAAGGAACTAATATTATTCCCCCAGATTTTAAAGTTATTATCTTTGATGAAGAATTGAAAAATATAAAAAAATATGATTTATGCGTAGGATATGGCTTTGAACAAACAATCAAGGATCCCACTTTTCGAAAACGAGCGCCAACTTGTGAGTCAGAATGGGGAGCGGATGCAGTCCTGGCGATGTGAGTCCGAGGCTGTTGAGTCTGCTCTCCACCTCCAGAAACAATCCAACCTAATCAGGTTTTTTGTAACACTGGCAAACCAGGTGCAAGTTTTATTTGACCCACGCACAGTAGTTCATAGAACACACTCACTTCTAATAATAGGTTTATGCGCTGGGGCTTGAAGAAAACATGGTCGGCTATTTAAATATTGGCAGGAATTTTCCAGAATGTCGTATCCAATGTATAACTAGGTTGCCAACCTGTGGCTTGGTAATCGGCGACTTGCGATTTTAGAGAGAGGCAGACAGACAAGGCCTGATACCGTTGAATTTGATTTGGTTCTATTCAAATTTAAGATATGTGCAAATCGAGAAGTTTTTAAATTAACTTAAGAACCATTATCCAAAAGTGCACGACATGGAACGAATGATCCTGAACGGGACTTGATTAAAATAACAGCAGTAGCTAGAAGCGCAAAACCAGGTTCTAAATTCTGGGCAACAAGAGAGGTGGGTGAGGGAAGTATTGATGCAGCAGCTTCGGAGATTGAAATGAATGAATGCTAAGAATTCGAAGGACCTTGAAGATTCGGTGAATTTGAGTCTAAATGAAGTAGAGTGCGATGCTTGACACCACATGTTCGGCATGTACTTGATGTGCAAACTCGAAGTTGATGGCCTGGCTTTAAACAGTTGAGGCACAAGCTCATCCTTTTCACTTCTTTAAGCCGAAAAGAAGGTGAAAGATTGCTAAATCTGGAGCATGTGTAAATTTAATTTACAACCAAATTGCTTAGAAGCGACAAATGATTTATTAGTATTAATTTTTATAGTCTTTCCCACCTGAGAGCCAGGCGCGTAGGTTGCCGTGGCTTGTTCAATATTCTCCAATTTCCGACAGCGGTTTTCTAAAAACTCTGTGAGCTGCTTACATGTGGGTATTGTTCCTGCACCCATAGTGTCTTCCCAACATGCTTGTCTTACGGCATCCAATTTTTGTAGAACATGTGAACTATCATGCGCCCAGAGACTTCTTCTGCACTTCCAAGTGTTAAAAGTGCTCGCATATGTGCATTGAGTCCATCGGAGAACTGACGCAGTCTTGTTGCAGAAGAAATATCCACCCTCTTGAGCCCCAGAATTTTAGAATTGTGTGCCTGGAAAACAAAGCGTTCATTATTAAACCGTTTGTCAAGTAGATCCAACGCCACAGCATAGTTGGCACTGGAAATCTCTAGCTCTCGGATAGTGTCTAATGCCGCGCTCCGGAGATAGGATTTTAAATGTTGGAACTTATCTATGTTTGTTATGTTCGAATCCTTGTCAATGATGGTGGAAAACATTGACATAAAATCGGTGTACTCCGCGTATCCTCCACCGCAGGTTGGCAACTTAAGCTCTGGTAACCGAGACTTATTTGCAATTAGTTTTAGCCGCACCACAAGATTACCGTCGGTAAAAATTTTTAAATTTTCAGTCGATAATTTTGCATTAATTTTACCCGCAGACTATAAAATAGCTTGAGCCTTTTTCTTTAAAAAGAACACCCTGTTTTCGGTCGCACTATCACCATTAATAGGCATGGTTCAATGCACTGTTCGAATAAACGAAATAGAGAGTAATTAAAAACAGTTGGGCACTGTATAATCAAAAATAACGTGCGAGTTACCACCGTCGGGTCAGAGTGGTAACGTTGTAACGGTTATTTTATTTTGGTGATATCCACTAGTCACTATTTTTATAAGGCGATCTCCAATACTTTAAGTTCTGCTAGTCAATAGGTTGTAAGGCGTTTTTGTATGTAAGCCAATTCATAATTCCAAACAAATAAAATAACTGCTCACTGATTCGATGCTAAATAAGTTCTGATTTATTCTCTACAAAAATGGTTGGCATGAAGCCCCGGCTTAGGTATATAAGAGATTCTTAATGTAAACAAGTATGTATGTTCTTGTTGCCTGTAGACAAATCTAAGTGTGCTGCTGTTCTGACGAAGAAGCTGACTGTCAAGTCAGCATTATGCTGGATGTGTGGTCGATATTGATTAGACTAAACAATGATGTTGGAGCTGAGCCATTTGATTCACCCTTCCCGGTTCATTGTACTAGGGAATTGTGATGGGCTGTGGAATGGCTAGCAGTTTGAGAGTTGTGGTGGCATAGCGGTTGAGAGGGACGAGGGAGCTCGAAGCGACGGCCATAACGAAAGTATCGTCGGAGCGTAGAATGGTGGACGAGGCTCAGGTTGGACATGTATTAAATGTTGTGTTCGTCTATACAGCCATCCGAGAAATGCCATTACTGCGACGAAACTAATTAGAGAGTATGAGGTCCAAGAGTGACGATTGGTGTTGTGATGGACGCTTAGGACTGTACTTGATAATTCAATGGCCTCTAAGTGTAATTTTTCGAGGCTAAGCACTTTTATTGTATTGTACTTAATTAATTTTCGTATTGGCGGTAAAACAAATTCAATATGTTCCCAGGTTGTATATTCTTCATTGTCGCAACTGATGTCATTAATTCGAAGTGATTCGTTTGAATATCTAACCAATGCTGAACCGTCGATATTATGTATGTCGCCATTTGATTGTTATATCTTCAGGTTGTCTGCGTTATAAACAAAAATATATCCTTTTTCTGCTTCGAAGATGTCAGTTATGGGGCCTGTTTCGCGAACAATGCAATGGCTGATTTTACCCAGCAATAGATGCTCGATACATGTGTTATCTTGTGGAGTGTCAGAAAAATACTTTTTGTCGCAAAGAAATAGATTGTCTACTTTAGGGCATTTATGTGTCATATCTTATTTTTACTATTATAAGCTAAGTAATTAGGGGTTATTACAAAATATATCTTATTTATTGGCAGGGCAATTATTTTTGTGAGCGTATAATTGGGTTGCTTAAAAATTGGGATTTCAATATCAAGGATTATGTTTTGTTTATAGTTTAGTGTATTCATTGTTAATAGGTTATACATTGTTCTGAATTTATTTCGATGTTTAGATTTCTAAATATTAATTTAATTAAGTTTGTGCAAATGTATGTAACATAGAGAAGGAGACGTCGGAGACCCCCCAAAGTTACCCACAATATGATCAGGGTGACTAGAGAAATTGATATAGCCATGTCCGTCCGTCAATCCGTCTGTCCGTCCATCCGTGTGAACGCCTAGATCTTAGATACTATAAGAGCTAGCATAACCTAACTTGGGATTCGGACTCCTTATGTGTGTACGCTGGTCAAGTTTATTTTTTTTCTCCCCCTGCCCCCATTCCACCTCATCATTTTTACAAAGCCGTATAATTTCTAAAGCTCAAGGATTTAAGTGTTATTTGCTTCTGAAAAGAAGTTGGAAATCTACAAAGCTTTCGATTAATATCAAATATGACTAAAATCGGACCATATTTACACAAGATTTTAATTCCCCTTGCCTAACTGGCAAACTGCCGAATAAGCTGACCGATAGACGGCGTGCTTGCATTATTGTGAACAATATGTTGTTGGATTCAAAGGAATATTACGACCACAGGTTTTATGTGAATGTAGACGACGAGGGTTACCACCCGACTGGGGTTACCACCTTTTCTTTTTCAATTTCGTCTACTAGGTACGGGGTACCTTAAACTCGACCGCGCCCGAGTTTAACGTTCGGCTTCATTTTATTTACTTCTTGTTCATTCAAAATGAATTTTGGAATTATATTTACCCTTGCCAGCAACATGCTTTCTGCGATGTCAATTAAATGGTTGAGTAATAATTCTAGATTATAGCTTATTCTATTTATAAATTATAATATTTTCAATGTTTCTTCTTGTTCATTTAGTTGCTTGTATATTTGATTTTGTGTGTTACTGACGAATTCGGTTATTAACACCTGATCATTATTAATATGGTTTGTAATATTCTCGAATCGAATTAGTATTTCGTTATTAAACACATTTTGTTTCTCAAGGTTGTTATCGACAGCATTAGAGTTTTTTTTAAATTTGTTAATTTCGTTTTCTATCTTCTTTGCGTCGTTAGCGCCATATTGCCAGTGACGACTTTTATAAGAGATACCTAGGCCATTAAATAGACCTCGTTTTTTCCTATTGATTGGGGTAATAGTGTTTAGTTTTCAATGAGCTTGATTTAGTTTGCTATTTAGTATCTCCACGGAATCTGTTATAGTGTTATCGGGGTGTAATCTATCTATAGTTGTTTGGAGTTGGTCTAGGCAATTCCTATACTCTTGTAGGTTAATAAGATGGCTAATTCTTTTGTATCTCTCGATTAAGAGAGCTTGACCTATTTCTATTTTAGCTATAGCGGTGTTGTCGTTTAAGGTTTGGATACCTGAAATGGTAATTCGATTTTTATTGATATGATTTAGCATGATTATTTTTTCTTTAAGATTGTTTTCCTGATTTTTGTTTTATGTAATTTTTGTTTTTTGGCTGTGATTAGAGTAGATGTATGGAGAATCTTGGTGTAGTTTTATTTTTTCTATTTTATTTCATAAGGACTGAGGTATCAGGTTCCACAGGGGTGGGGTCTACTCGGTTTTCGTTCAATTTGAGAGTCCGTTTTGATATATCTAGAGCCAATTTTACTTATTTTTCGGGTACAGTTTTTCTCTGAATTGATTGAGTTTGTTGAGAAAGTCGTGTTCGTTATTAAATTTGGTAGTTTGGTCGAATATATGTGTTCTACCATTAAATCAAAGAGAAGTGCTTAGTGACAGAATGTATTGCGTTATTATAAGTAAACAAGGTTTCTGAAATAATTTCGGCATGGTCTATATTTGTTTTGCTTTGTTTTTTGGCATCTAGGATTATTCTGTATATCTCTGTGACTGTAGAGTGTAAGCGCTCTACTGGTGAGTTGCTTGAAGATTGTTGAAAAGATGTTGTGTGTAACTTGATATTGTACTGAATGCAAAATTGATATTGTACTGAATGCAAAATTCTGAACCTTGGTCGTAAACTAAATTTCTTGGAACCCCGAATGAACAAAAAAATTTTTTTAGGGCTTCGATGAGGTTTACGCAGTTTCTATTGTTGACTGGGTAAGTTGCTGAAAATTTTGAAAATTTATCGATGATGGTTAAGTTACAGTTTTTGTTGATAGTGTAAATGTTAATATCTAAATAATAATATCTAATGGTTTTGAAGGGATTTCTGGCATTTGGTATGCGACTTTCTGTGGTTGTCTATCGTATTCGCATTGTTTCATCAATACCTCTTTGATTTTTTTTAGTCTGTACTCTCCGGAAGAAAAGAAAAGGGATCTTACAAGTTTATATGTGCCAGTGTTCAAAAAGTAGGTTTCAAAAGCTTTTTCTATCATTGGGAAAATTTTATCGGGTGCGAATATCGCACAAGTTTTATGTGGCTTTAACGATTGTTTGAGTATGTTGACTATGTCGTTATATTCGAACAGCGGCTTAAAAAATTTTCTCCGAAGTGATGTTTTAGTATTACAACCAGTATTTGGGTCTATTTTTAGTATTAATTGGATGTTGAATTCGTTAAGTGGAGTTTCTGAGATGGGGCAAGTTGGGTTAGGTGTAGGAAGTGCTTCATTATGGTTAACTGATGCCTCTATGCGACTGAGTGCATCTGCTATGACATTTTGGGATCCTTTCTTGTATATGACATCAAAGTCGTATTCTAGGAGTTGTAATCTCCAACGGATAATTTTGAATTAGGTTGTTTGAAATTCATAAGTCAAGTTAATGATTTGTGGTCGGTGACAATGGAAAATTTCTTTCCCAAAATATAAGGCCTAAAATATTGGACTGCCCATATGATAGCGAGCATTTCCTTTTCTATGGTTGAATAATTTACCTCTGTATCTGACACGGTTCTGCTAGCAAAGCAGACAGGTTTGTCATTTCGTAGTGTTGATTAATAATAAGGCAACGTATTTTGTTAATGTTTATTCAAATAATAATGTGTTGTGCGTTTCAATTTTGTGTTTTGTCCCTACCGATCTTCAACAACGACTGACTCTACTCGTCACATTACAAAATTATCGATAATTTAGCTTTCATAGCTATGGTCACACTAGAATATACCCTATAAATGGTAACACTTAAAAACTACGTTACAAATTTAAACTTATGCAAATCTTTACATCCCCCTTCCAGGTGAATCACTAAGGGATTCACAATCAAATTTCAATATAATTAGTTTTGCTACGGGTCGGCGTATGATGCTATTTTCAGTTTTGACGTCGACACTTCGTATTTGACCGTCCTTTGCTGTATACTTCTTTACGACTCGTTTCCATTTCTCTCTAGGTGTTGTTTCATCTATAACGAGGACCAAATCATTTAACTGTATAGGCTCAGAACTTTGCTTCCATTTCCTGCGACTAATAAGCTGTGGAAGATAAGTAATGATCCATTGTTTCCACAAACGATTCTTCAACTCTTGTGCAATGTGCCATTGTTTTCGTAGACATATTTTGTTTTGAGGAACAGCTGGTGTCTGCGTCGTATTCGGACATCCTAATTAGAAGTGGTTTGGTGTCAACGGTTCATCGTATTCAAACTTTATGGGTACCTCCGTTAGGGGCCGTGAATTTACTATATTTTCCGCCTCGATAAGAGCTGACCGAAGTGTTTCCAATCGTGGGGTCATGTCACGCAAAGTTTTCCCAAGTAACAATTTAACCACCCTTTTGAGACGTTCCCAACATCCTCCAGCGTTGGGTTGTGATGGATAATTAAACAGCCATTTAAACCTTTGACGAGAGGCCTCTTCTAGTAGTAAGTCAAAATTCAAAGGTCCATCCAGATGTGACAGCTCCTTCTGTGCTCCAATGAAGTTGGTGCCATTATCAGTTGTGACCCCAGTCGGCACACCCCGACGGTTAACGAAGTTTCGTAAGAAGAATATAAAGGCATCAGTTGATAAATTTTCCACAATTTCTAAATGTATGGCTCGAACGGTCAGGCATGTGAAAATCGCAACCCAGCGTTTTTCCTGACGACGTCCGATGCAGATATTCAATGGTCCAAACAGATTCACCCCGCAGTATGTAAATGGTCTTACATATGGTGTCACTCTGTCAACCGGGAGTTGACCCATCAATGGTTGTATGGGTTGACTTCTGTCTACAATACAGGTGGGGCATCTGCGCTGAATACGTTTTAGCAGCGTTTTAATATCTGGAATCCAATACCTTTGTCGACATTCATTGATTATTACTGCTGTATTCTTATGATGATACTTGGTGTGATAGTGCTGCATTACCAAGTATGAAAATGCATGGTTTCTGGGGAGTAAAATAGGTCTTCGTGCACTAAAAGGCAGATATGTGTCTTCGTCAATTCTGCCCGCTAAGCGTATCAAACCGTCGGTCTCAATGTATGTGCGACAGTCCATATATTGAACTTCCCTTGGGCAATTTCTTCTCTTCCGTTAACATGGGAATTTCCCTGTAGAATGTCTCCTGCTGTACCATCCGACACAGCCAATCCTCCGCTTCTGATACTTCATCTCCTCCAACTGGACCAATTATTTTGTTCGCTCCTTCGCGCTTCATCGAACACACGAAATTCTTTTGTGCTCGCAACACGCATGCCGTGACTCGCATCAACCTGAGAAGAGATGAAAACTTTACTATATTGATAACCTGTGTACTTACATGACAATTTAAATCGGTATTGACACTGATTTCTTCTTCCATAGGGCCAGTATTTTTTGGCAGAGCTAATTGTGGCCAGTTGTGTTCTTCCAGTTTTAAGAACTCAGGTCCAGTAAGCCAAACGCTACTACTATTGATTTGTGGAGCCTTCGTCTGGCGCGTGGCGACATCGGCTGGATTTTCCATTGTAGGCACCCATCTCCACTGCTTGGGTTCAGTTTTGGACAATATTTCGGCTATTCGATGTGCGACATATGGCTTGAATTTTCTTTTTTCGGATTTGATCCATTGCAATACGGCTTTGGAATCGCTCCACAAACAGGTTTCAGTCGTCTCAACGTATAGGTGCTTACGTAATAGACTTTTTATTCGGACCCCCAAGATCGCAGCTTGCAACTCCAATCGGGGAATGGACAAAATCTTGACCAGCGCAGGTCGTGTTTTTCCCATTACAAATACCACATCAATTCCGGCTCTATGTATTATTCGAAGGTAAGCCACCCCAGCGAAGGCTTCCTGGCTTGCGTCGACAAATATATGTAATTCGACCTGTTTATTCCGACTAAAATGGGGCGAATAACAGCGAGGCACATGGAAATTGTCCATTTCCCGAAGTGCTGTCCACTAACAATTCCATTCTTTCTGCAATTCCATGGGCAAGGCATCATCCCAATTCATATGATAACTCCAAGTCTTTTGGGTAACAATTCTGCCATAAACGTGAAAATCAGCTATCAATCCAAACGGGTCGTAAACGGCCATAATTATTCCAATCAACTCCCTTTTGGTAGGTACACGTTTACTCTGTATTACCTCGACTGGTATTCGATGAAATTTTGTCTTAAACTGAAATGTATCCTTCTCCGTGCTCCAGTACATGCCCAATATTTTATCATGGTTACTCTGGGCCTCTAGGTCAATCCCTTTACTATACCCTGGCAATCCGTTCATCTTTTGTTGTATCATTGTCGAATTGGAAACAAACTTTCTTAGTTCAAAACCTGCATTACTATGGATATGAACAGCCTCTTGACAGATCCGCAAAGCCTTGTCCTCACTATCAAAGCTAATGACCATGTCATCGACATAGTGATGTTTAAGTATTGCTTGGACAGCTTCTGGGAATTCAGTTATGAACAATTTGGCATTCGTATTCTTAATATATTCAGCACAGCATGGGGAGGACACTGCTCCAAATATAAGCGTTATCGTGGTATACTGTCGAACTGGACTTGAAGAATCTCCGTCTCGCCATAAGAATCTTTGTGCGTCCTGGTCTGAATCTTTATCTGTGAAAACATCTCTTTGATATCGGCTGCAACCCCAATCACGCCCTTTCGGAACTGTAACAATATCTCGATAAGTGGATTAGTAGCCTCTGGTCCCTTCAGCAACGCAGAGTTCAAAGAAATCCCATCAACTGACGCGGCTGCGTCGAAAACTATTCTCAGCTTCTCAGGCTTATATACCGTTTGGACTCCGAAATGTGGTAGATACCATGTCTTGCTTGAAACATTACGGACTTCGTTGTCGTGCAATAGTCTTGCATATCCCTTTTCTAAATACTTTCTCATCTCTATTTTATATTTTTCTGCAAATTCTTAATTACTTTTCATTTTCCTTTCTATATTTAGCAGCCGTCTTTCTGCCATGCTATAACTATTGGGCAAATTTACATTATCCTTCCATAATAGCCCGATCTGAAAATACCCTTTACCTTGTACAGTGGTTCTTTGTAGAATTTCGTTTGCCCGTGCATCCTCGCCAGACTCAAGTATAGGCAAGTTATTCATCCCAAAATTTTCATTGCAAAAGTAATCTTTCACCAACTCGTGAAGATTATCATTTTTAACATTTAAGCCCACAAATTTCGAAACACTATTCCCGGATGACCCATACGCCAGCCATCCCAGCTTTGTTTGAATTACGATTGGTTCTGTTATCCCGTTTCCCACAGTCTTGATTGATTTTCCCAAATGGGAATTATCGAGTCCTATTAATATGGTTGGTCTGGCATTCTTATACTCTTCGACAGGAGTGTCTGTCAATCCTGCCAATTCACCCTTACTTAAAGATTGACATGTTAGATTCAAGTTTTTTATAGTTTGTACTCCCTTTAATCCATAACGCATAGAACCTATACTGTCAAAAATATCCAGGCATACCCTGCGGGTTGCTTCAGCCACTGTTTTACCATCATACCACTGTACATTCATCTGCTGTACTCGACCCTTCAGACCTAACTTTAATGCCATATTTTCTTCTAACATAGTTATGTTACTTCCTTCATCGATCATTGCATATGTATTGCTTATACCATTTGGACCATACAAGGATACTGGGATGATCTTGAATAATTGGCCAACTCACGCTTCTTCACCGTTGCACGAAAGTACCTTTTGTTCGTTTCCTGTTGGTTTTGTAACCACTTGATGTGAAGGTCCATGTAGCACTCTGTGGTGAAATCGGGTGCAACCATCTATATTACATATAACCCTGCTTTGACACTTAGCAGCATTATGTGCCTTCAAAAGACACGAAAAACAAAGTCTTTTATTTTTAGCGATCTCCCAACGAACCTTTACGTTTGGGTTATCCGTCCATACTTTACACTCTTCTTCTGCATGTGTCTCGCTACATAGAGCACACTCTTGCTGCGCTTAACTTACCAACACAGATCTCGAACTCTTGTGTGTTAACATACTCTCCCCTCGTGGCAATCTGCCAACGATTCTAGCAAAGGCGCTCAACCACACAGAAAAATCAGCGACTGTTGGATATGATTTCAAATCGTCCGAATATCGAATCCAGTCCATCTGTGCATCAACCGGAGACTTGCCTATAAGTTCGTCCAACAAGATGGGATTATTCAAGTGATGGCCACAATTGGCCGATGATAAGAAGGAAACCACACAGCGAACCTTTGTAGACAAGCTGATAACCAGATCCAGGCGGTTACCGGTAATTTTGGCAGATTCCCTAATCTTTGCAATCTGTGATCGAATTAATATGTCCGGCCGACCAAAACGAAACTCTAGTTCTTCTATAATTTTAGGAACATCATCCGGATATATCATCATGGCCGCGACCGCCTTTCTTGCTTCACCAGTTAGGCACTTATGTAGTCGCATTAGGTTCTGCCGGTTGCTATATTTGAACTCCTTTGTCGTATCGTTGAAATTAGATATGAACAATGGCCACTGTTCAGCCGCACCAGAAAACGTAGGGACCTCATATAATTTGGTGGACCATCGACACAAAATTTCGCCTGGTCGGTAGCAGGCGGATAGACATTTACACTACTTATCGTCTTGTTAATCATCTCACTTGTCTTCTGGAAGGTTGGCTGCACCTCCCCATCCCACGACAGGCGGTCTTGGACCTCCTGTGTATTTCGGTCTGTGACTAGTTTGGTCACTGCTGAGCTTAACTCTTTCAGACCCATCAATATAGCTGCTATACTATTTTTCATTTCATCGTCACTTTTTTCGCATATCGTCGCGTTTGCGATATCACTTTCTTCTATGTCACTCATATATTTTCTTTTGCTTCTCAAATTATATTGAGTCATTTATTCACCACAAATTCTCTAGTTTAGTGATCCGTTGGGAGTAATTTATTTGCCTCTATGGCTAGCTATGCTCCGGCTCACAGCAGTTGTTGATCACCAAACACTCAGTTCACTATTCAAATTCTGTTTAAATTTGTCGTTTTCTCTATATCAATTTCACAATGCAACTCTTCTATTTCATGATAAATGTTTCATAGAGTATACATAATTTTTAAGCTGGCCGCTTCATATACTCATAATTTCAAAGTTCAGGAATGTATACCTGTAGACGATCGTACATACTTCATACATACGTACTATTTACACGAGACCGTGACAGGCACTCGTATACTATCAAAGTTCAGGAAAGTATACCGGTAGACGACCGTACATAGTTTATACATACGCACTATTTACACGAGACCGCGACAGGCACTCGTATATTATCAAAGTTCAGGAAAGTAAACCGGCAGACGACCGTATATACTTTATACATAAGCACTATCTATACGAGACCGCGACAGGCACTCGCATACTATCAAAGTTCAGGAAAGTATACCGGCAGACGACCGTATATACTTTATACATAAACACTATTCACTTTAGTGCGAGCCAGCACTAACAAGATAGGTAGAGAAACCAAACTGAGAACACAATCCACAAAATTGAAAGATGTTGATTAATAATAAGGCAACGTATTTTGTTAATGTTTATTCAAATAATAATGTGTTGTGCCTTTAAATTTTGTGTTTTGTCCCTACCGATCTTCAACAACGACTGACTCTACTCGTCACATTGCAAAATTATCGATAATTTAGCTTTCATAGCTATGGTCACACTAGAATATACCCTATATATGGTAACACTTAAAAACTACGTTACAAATTTAAACTTATGCAAATCTTTACATCCCCCCTCCAGGTGAATCACTAAGGGATTCACAATCAAATTTCAATATAATTAGTTTTGCTACGGGTCGGCGTATGATGCTATTTTCAGTTTTGACGTCGACACTTCGTATTTGACCGTCCTTTGCTGTATACTTCTTTACGACTCGTTTCCATTTCTCTCTAGGTGTTGTTTCATCTATAACGAGGACCAAATCATTTAACTGTATAGGCTCAGAACTTTGCTTCCATTTCCTGCGACGAATAAGCTGTGGAAGATAAGTAATGATCCATTGTTTCCACAAACGATTCTTCAACTCTTGTGCAATGTGCCATTGTTTTCGTAGACATATTTTGTTTTGAGGAACAGCTGGTGTCTGCGTCGTATTCGGACATCCTAATTAGAAGTGGTTTGGTGTCAACGGTTCGTCGTCTTCAAACTTTATGGGTACCTCCGTTAGGGGCCGTGAATTTACTATATTTTCCGCCTCGATAAGAGCTGACCGAAGTGTTTCCAATCGTGGGGTCATGTCACGCAAAGTTTTCCCAAGTAACAATTTAACCACCCTTATGAGACGTTCCCAACATCCTCCAGCGTTGGGTTGTGATGGATAATTAAACAGCCATTTAAACCTTTGACGAGAGGCCTCTTCTAGTAGTAAGTCAAAATTCAAAGGTCCATCCAGATGTGACAGCTCTTTCTGTGCTCCAATGAAGTTGGTGCCGTTATCAGTTGTGACCCCAGTCGGTACACCCCGACGGTTAACGAAGTTTCGTAAGGAGAATATAAAGGCATCAGTTGATAAGTTTTCCACAATTTCTAAATGTATGGCTCGAACGGTCAGGCATGTGAAAATCGCAACCCAGCGTTTTTCCTGACGACGTCCGATGCAGATATTCAATGGTCCAAACAGATTCACCCCGCAGTATGTAAATGGTCTTACATATGGTGTCACTCTGTCAACCGGGAGTTGACCCATCAATGGTTGTATGGGTTGACTTCTGTCTACAATACAGGTGGGGCATCTGCGCTGAATACGTTTTAGCAGCGTTTTAATATCTGGAATCCAATACCTTTGTCGACATTCATTGATTATTACTGCTGTATTCTTATGATGATACTTGGTGTGATAGTGCTGCATTACCAAGTATGAAAATGCATGGTTTCTGGGGAGTAAAATAGGTCTTCGTGCACTAAAAGGCAGATATGTGGCTTCGTCAATTCTGCCCGCTAAGCGTATCAAACCGTCGGTCTCAATGTATGTGCGACAGTCCATATATTGAACTTCCCTTGGGCAATTTCTTCTCTTCCGTTAACATGGCAATTTCCCTGTAGAATGTCTCCTGCTGTACCATCCGACACAGCCAATCCTCCGCTTCTGATACTTCATCTCCTCCAACTGGACCAATTATTTTGTTCGCTCCTTCGCGCTTCATCGAACACACGAAATTCTTTTGTGCTCGCAACACGCATGCCGTGACTCGCATCAACCTGAGAAGAGATGAAAACTTTACTATATTGATAACCTGTGTACTTACATGACAATTTAAATCGGTATTGACACTGATTTCTTCTTCCATAGGGCCAGTATTTTTTGGCAGAGCTAATTGTGGCCAGTTGTGTTCTTCCAGTTTTAAGAACTCAGGTCCAGTAAGCCAAACGCTACTACTATTGATTTGTGGAGCCTTCGTCTGGCGCGTGGCGACATCGGCTGGATTTTCCATTGTAGGCACCCATCTCCACTGCTTGGGTTCAGTTTTGGACAATATTTCGGCTATTCGATGTGCGACATATGGCTTGAATTTTCTTTTTTCGGATTTGATCCATTGCAATACGGCTTTGGAATCGCTCCACAAACAGGTTTCAGTCGTCTCAACGTATAGGTGCTTACGTAATAGACTTTTTATTCGGACCTCCAAGATCGCAGCTTGCAACTCCAATCGGGGAATGGACAAAATCTTGACCAGCGCAAGTCGTGTTTTTCCCATTACAAATACCACATCAATTCCGGCTCTATGTATTATTCGAAGGTAAGCCACCCCAGCGAAGGCTTCCTGGCTTGCATCGACAAATATATGTAATTCGACCTGTTTATTCCGACTAAAATGGGGCGAATAACAGCGAGGCACATGGAAATTGTCCATTTCCCGAAGTGCTGTCCACCAACAATTCCATTCTTTCTGCAATTCCATGGGCAAGGCATCATCCCAATTCATATGATAACTCCAAGTCTTTTGGGTAACAATTCTGCCATAAACGTGAAAATCAGCTATCAATCCAAACGGGTCGTAAACGGCCATAATTATTCCAAGCAACTCCCTTTTGGTAGGTACACGTTTACTCTGTATCACCTCGTGTTCGATGAATTTGGTTTAACAAATGTTCCTTCTCCGTTCCGTACATGCCCTATTTTATCATGTTACTCTGGGCTCTAGGTCAATCCCTTTACTATACCCTGCAATCCGTTCATCTTTTGTTGTATCATTGTCGAATTGGAAACAAACTTTCTTAGTTCAAAACCTGCATTACTATGGATATGAACAGCCTCTTGACAGATCCGCAAAGCCTTGTCCTCACTATCAAAGCTAATGACCATGTCATCGACATAGTGATGTTTAAGTATTGCTTGGACAGCTTCTGGGAATTCAGTTATGAACAATTTGGCATTCGTATTCTTAATATATTCAACACAGCATGGGGAGGACACTGCTCCAAATATAAGCGTTATCATGGTATACTGTCGAACTGGACTTGAAGAATCTCCGTCTCGCCATAAGAATCTTTGTGCGTCCTGGTCTGAATCTTTATCTGTGAAAACATCTCTTTGATATCGGCTGCAACCCCAATCACGCCCTTTCGGAACTGTAACAATATCTCGATAAGTGGATTAGTAGCCTCTGGTCCCTTCAGCAACGCAGAGTTCAAAGAAATCCCATCAACTGACGCGGCTGCGTCGAAAACTATTCTCAGCTTCTCAGGCTTATATACCGTTTGGACTCCGAAATGTGGTAGATACCATGTCTTGCTTGAAACATTACGGATTTCGTTGTCGTGCAATAGTCTTGCATATCCCTTTTCTAAATACTTTCTCATCTCTATTTTATATTTTTCTGCAAATTCTTAATTACTTTTCATTTTCCTTTCTATATTTAGCAGCCGTCTTTCTGCCATGCTATAACTATTGGGCAAATTTACATTATCCTTCCATAATAGCCCGATCTGAAAATACCCTTTACCTTGTACAGTGGTTCTTTGTAGAATTTCGTTTGCCCGTGCATCCTCGCCAGACTCAAGTATAGGCAAGTTATTCATCCCAAAATTTTCATTGCAAAAGTAATCTTTCACCAACTCGTGAAGATCATCATTTTTAACATTTAAGCCCACAAATTTCGAAACACTATTCCCGGATGACCCATACGCCAGCCATCCCAGCTTTGTTTGAATTACGATTGGTTCTGTTATCCCGTTTCCCACAGTCTTGATTGATTTTCCCAAATGGGAATTATCGAGTCCTATTAATATGGTTGGTCTGGCATTCTTATACTCTTCGACAGGAGTGTCTGTCAATCCTGCCAATTCACCCTTACTTAAAGATTGACATGTTAGATTCAAGTTTTTTATAGTTTGTACTCCCTTTAATCCATAACGCATAGAACCTATACTGTCAAAAATATCCAGGCATACCCTGCGGGTTGCTTCAGCCACTGTTTTACCATCATACCACTGTACATTCATCTGCTGTACTCGACCCTTCAGACCTAACTTTAATGCCATATTTTCTTCTAACATAGTTATGTTACTTCCTTCATCGATCATTGCATATGTATTGCTTATACCATTTGGACCATACAAGGATACTGGGATGATCTTGAATAATTGGCCAACTCACGCTTCTTCACCGTTGCACGAAAGTACCTTTTGTTCGTTTTCTGTTGGTTTTGTAACCACTTGATGTGAAGGTCCATGTAGCACTCTGTGGTGAAATCGGGTGCAACCATCTATATTACATATAACCCTGCTTTGACACTTAGCAGCATTATGTGCCTTCAAAAGACACGAAAAACAAAGTCTTTTATTTTTAGCGATCTCCCAACGAACCTTTACGTTTGGGTTATCCGTCCATACTTTACACTCTTCTTCTGCATGTGTCTCGCTACATAGAGCACACTCTTGCTGCGCTTAACTTACCAACACAGATCTCGAACTCTTGTGTGTTAACATACTCTCCCCTCGTGGCAATCTGCCAACGATTCTAGCAAAGGCGCTCAACCACACAGAAAAATCAGCGACTGTTGGATATGATTTCAAATCGTCCGAATATCGAATCCAGTCCATCTGTGCATCAACCGGAGACTTGCCTATAAGTTCGTCCAACAAGATGGGATTATTCAAGAGATGGCCACAATAGGCCGATGATAAGAAGGAAACCACACAGCGAACCTTTGTAGACAAGCTGATAACCAGATCCAGGCGGTTACCGGTAATTTTGGCAGATTCCCTAATCTTTGCAATCTGTGATCGAATTAATATGTCCGGCCGACCAAAACGAAACTCTAGTTCTTCTATAATTTTAGGAACATCATCCGGATATATCATCATGGCCGCGACCGCCTTTCTTGCTTCACCAGTTAGGCACCCTTACTTAAAGATTGACATGTTAGATTCAAGTTTTTTATAGTTTGTACTCCCTTTAATCCATAACGCATAGAACCTATACTGTCAAAAATATCCAGGCATACCCTGCGGGTTGCTTCAGCCACTGTTTTACCATCATACCACTGTACATTCATCTGCTGTACTCGACCCTTCAGACCTAACTTTAATGCCATATTTTCTTCTAACATAGTTATGTTACTTCCTTCATCGATCATTGCATATGTATTGCTTATACCATTTGGACCATACAAGGATACTGGGATGATCTTGAATAATTGGCCAACTCACGCTTCTTCACCGTTGCACGAAAGTACCTTTTGTTCGTTTTCTGTTGGTTTTGTAACCACTTGATGTGAAGGTCCATGTAGCACTCTGTGGTGAAATCGGGTGCAACCATCTATATTACATATAACCCTGCTTTGACACTTAGCAGCATTATGTGCCTTCAAAAGACACGAAAAACAAAGTCTTTTATTTTTAGCGATCTCCCAACGAACCTTTACGTTTGGGTTATCCGTCCATACTTTACACTCTTCTTCTGCATGTGTCTCGCTACATAGAGCACACTCTTGCTGCGCTTAACTTACCAACACAGATCTCGAACTCTTGTGTGTTAACATACTCTCCCCTCGTGGCAATCTGCCAACGATTCTAGCAAAGGCGCTCAACCACACAGAAAAATCAGCGACTGTTGGATATGATTTCAAATCGTCCGAATATCGAATCCAGTCCATCTGTGCATCAACCGGAGACTTGCCTATAAGTTCGTCCAACAAGATGGGATTATTCAAGAGATGGCCACAATAGGCCGATGATAAGAAGGAAACCACACAGCGAACCTTTGTAGACAAGCTGATAACCAGATCCAGGCGGTTACCGGTAATTTTGGCAGATTCCCTAATCTTTGCAATCTGTGATCGAATTAATATGTCCGGCCGACCAAAACGAAACTCTAGTTCTTCTATAATTTTAGGAACATCATCCGGATATATCATCATGGCCGCGACCGCCTTTCTTGCTTCACCAGTTAGGCACTTATGTAGTCGCATTAGGTTCTGCCGGTTGCTATATTTGAACTCCTTTGTCGTATCGTTGAAATTAGATATGAACAATGGCCACTGTTCAGCCGCACCAGAAAACGTAGGGACCTCATATAATTTGGTGGACCATCGACACAAAATTTCGCCTGGTCGGTAGCAGGCGGATAGACATTTACACTACTTATCGTCTTGTTAATCATCTCACTTGTCTTCTGGAAGGTTGGCTGCACCTCCCCATCCCACGACAGGCGGTCTTGGACCTCCTGTGTATTTCGGTCTGTGACTAGTTTGGTCACTGCTGAGCTTAACTCTTTCAGACCCATCAATATAGCTGCTATACTATTTTTCATTTCATCGTCACTTTTTTCGCATATCGTCGCGTTTGCGATATCACTTTCTTCTATGTCACTCATATATTTTCTTTTGCTTCTCAAATTATATTGAGTCATTTATTCACCACAAATTCTCTAGTTTAGTGATCCGTTGGGAGTAATTTATTTGCCTCTATGGCTAGCTATGCTCCGGCTCACAGCAGTTGTTGATCACCAAACACTCAGTTCACTATTCAAATTCTGTTTAAATTTGTCGTTTTCTCTATATCAATTTCACAATGCAACTCTTCTATTTCATGATAAATGTTTCATAGAGTATACATAATTTTTAAGCTGGCCGCTTCATATACTCATAATTTCAAAGTTCAGGAATGTATACCTGTAGACGATCGTACATACTTCATACATACGTACTATTTACACGAGACCGTGACAGGCACTCGTATACTATCAAAGTTCAGGAAAGTATACCGGTAGACGACCGTACATAGTTTATACATACGCACTATTTACACGAGACCGCGACAGGCACTCGTATATTATCAAAGTTCAGGAAAGTAAACCGGCAGACGACCGTATATACTTTATACATAAGCACTATCTATACGAGACCGCGACAGGCACTCGCATACTATCAAAGTTCAGGAAAGTATACCGGCAGACGACCGTATATACTTTATACATAAACACTATTCACTTTAGTGCGAGCCAGCACTAACAAGATAGGTAGAGAAACCAAACTGAGAACACAATCCACAAAATTGAAAGATGTTGATTAATAATAAGGCAACGTATTTTGTTAATGTTTATTCAAATAATAATGTGTTGTGCCTTTAAATTTTGTGTTTTGTCCCTACCGATCTTCAACAACGACTGACTCTACTCGTCACATTGCAAAATTATCGATAATTTAGCTTTCATAGCTATGGTCACACTAGAATATACCCTATATATGGTAACACTTAAAAACTACGTTACAAATTTAAACTTATGCAAATCTTTACATCCCCCCTCCAGGTGAATCACTAAGGGATTCACAATCAAATTTCAATATAATTAGTTTTGCTACGGGTCGGCGTATGATGCTATTTTCAGTTTTGACGTCGACACTTCGTATTTGACCGTCCTTTGCTGTATACTTCTTTACGACTCGTTTCCATTTCTCTCTAGGTGTTGTTTCATCTATAACGAGGACCAAATCATTTAACTGTATAGGCTCAGAACTTTGCTTCCATTTCCTGCGACGAATAAGCTGTGGAAGATAAGTAATGATCCATTGTTTCCACAAACGATTCTTCAACTCTTGTGCAATGTGCCATTGTTTTCGTAGACATATTTTGTTTTGAGGAACAGCTGGTGTCTGCGTCGTATTCGGACATCCTAATTAGAAGTGGTTTGGTGTCAACGGTTCGTCGTCTTCAAACTTTATGGGTACCTCCGTTAGGGGCCGTGAATTTACTATATTTTCCGCCTCGATAAGAGCTGACCGAAGTGTTTCCAATCGTGGGGTCATGTCACGCAAAGTTTTCCCAAGTAACAATTTAACCACCCTTATGAGACGTTCCCAACATCCTCCAGCGTTGGGTTGTGATGGATAATTAAACAGCCATTTAAACCTTTGACGAGAGGCCTCTTCTAGTAGTAAGTCAAAATTCAAAGGTCCATCCAGATGTGACAGCTCTTTCTGTGCTCCAATGAAGTTGGTGCCGTTATCAGTTGTGACCCCAGTCGGTACACCCCGACGGTTAACGAAGTTTCGTAAGGAGAATATAAAGGCATCAGTTGATAAGTTTTCCACAATTTCTAAATGTATGGCTCGAACGGTCAGGCATGTGAAAATCGCAACCCAGCGTTTTTCCTGACGACGTCCGATGCAGATATTCAATGGTCCAAACAGATTCACCCCGCAGTATGTAAATGGTCTTACATATGGTGTCACTCTGTCAACCGGGAGTTGACCCATCAATGGTTGTATGGGTTGACTTCTGTCTACAATACAGGTGGGGCATCTGCGCTGAATACGTTTTAGCAGCGTTTTAATATCTGGAATCCAATACCTTTGTCGACATTCATTGATTATTACTGCTGTATTCTTATGATGATACTTGGTGTGATAGTGCTGCATTACCAAGTATGAAAATGCATGGTTTCTGGGGAGTAAAATAGGTCTTCGTGCACTAAAAGGCAGATATGTGTCTTCGTCAATTCTGCCCGCTAAGCGTATCAAACCGTCGGTCTCAATGTATGTGCGACAGTCCATATATTGAACTTCCCTTGGGCAATTTCTTCTCTTCCGTTAACATGGCAATTTCCCTGTAGAATGTCTCCTGCTGTACCATCCGACACAGCCAATCCTCCGCTTCTGATACTTCATCTCCTCCAACTGGACCAATTATTTTGTTCGCTCCTTCGCGCTTCATCGAACACACGAAATTCTTTTGTGCTCGCAACACGCATGCCGTGACTCGCATCAACCTGAGAAGAGATGAAAACTTTACTATATTGATAACCTGTGTACTTACATGACAATTTAAAACGGTATTGACACTGATTTCTTCTTCCATAGGGCCAGTATTTTTTGGCAGAGCTAATTGTGGCCAGTTGTGTTCTTCCAGTTTTAGGAACTCAGGTCCAGTAAGCCAAACGCTACTACTATTGATTTGTGGAGCCTTCGTCTGGCGCGTGGCGACATCGGCTGGATTTTCCATTGTAGGCACCCATCTCCACTGCTTGGGTTCAGTTTTGGACAATATTTCGGCTATTCGATGTGCGACATATGGCTTGAATTTTCTTTTTTCGGATTTGATCCATTGCAATACGGCTTTGGAATCGCTCCACAAACAGGTTTCAGTCGTCTCAACGTATAGGTGCTTACGTAATAGACTTTTTATTCGGACCCCCAAGATCGCAGCTTGCAACTCCAATCGGGGAATGGACAAAATCTTGACCAGCGCAAGTCGTGTTTTTCCCATTACAAATACCACATCAATTCCGGCTCTATGTATTATTCGAAGGTAAGCCACCCCAGCGAAGGCTTCCTGGCTTGCATCGACAAATATATGTAATTCGACCTGTTTATTCCGACTAAAATGGGGCGAATAACAGCGAGGCACATGGAAATTGTCCATTTCCCGAAGTGCTGTCCACCAACAATTCCATTCTTTCTGCAATTCCATGGGCAAGGCATCATCCCAATTCATATGATAACTCCAAGTCTTTTGGGTAACAATTCTGCCATAAACGTGAAAATCAGCTATCAATCCAAACGGGTCGTAAACGGCCATAATTATTCCAAGCAACTCCCTTTTGGTAGGTACACGTTTACTCTGTATTACCTCGACTGGTATTCGATGAAATTTGGTCTTAAACTGAAATGTATCCTTCTCCGTGCTCCAGTACATGCCCAATATTTTATCATGGTTACTCTGGGCCTCTAGGTCAATCCCTTTACTATACCCTGGCAATCCGTTCATCTTTTGTTGTATCATTGTCGAATTGGAAACAAACTTTCTTAGTTCAAAACCTGCATTACTATGGATATGAACAGCCTCTTGACAGATCCGCAAAGCCTTGTCCTCACTATCAAAGCTAATGACCATGTCATCGACATAGTGATGTTTAAGTATTGCTTGGACAGCTTCTGGGAATTCAGTTATGAACAATTTGGCATTCGTATTCTTAATATATTCAGCACAGCATGGGGAGGACACTGCTCCAAATATAAGCGTTATCATGGTATACTGTCGAACTGGACTTGAAGAATCTCCGTCTCGCCATAAGAATCTTTGTGCGTCCTGGTCTGAATCTTTATCTGTGAAAACATCTCTTTGATATCGGCTGCAACCCCAATCACGCCCTTTCGGAACTGTAACAATATCTCGATAAGTGGATTAGTAGCCTCTGGTCCCTTCAGCAACGCAGAGTTCAAAGAAATCCCATCAACTGACGCGGCTGCGTCGAAAACTATTCTCAGCTTCTCAGGCTTATATACCGTTTGGACTCCGAAATGTGGTAGATACCATGTCTTGCTTGAAACATTACGGATTTCGTTGTCGTGCAATAGTCTTGCATATCCCTTTTCTAAATACTTTCTCATCTCTATTTTATATTTTTCTGCAAATTCTTAATTACTTTTCATTTTCCTTTCTATATTTAGCAGCCGTCTTTCTGCCATGCTATAACTATTGGGCAAATTTACATTATCCTTCCATAATAGCCCGATCTGAAAATACCCTTTACCTTGTACAGTGGTTCTTTGTAGAATTTCGTTTGCCCGTGCATCCTCGCCAGACTCAAGTATAGGCAAGTTATTCATCCCAAAATTTTCATTGCAAAAGTAATCTTTCACCAACTCGTGAAGATCATCATTTTTAACATTTAAGCCCACAAATTTCGAAACACTATTCCCGGATGACCCATACGCCAGCCATCCCAGCTTTGTTTGAATTACGATTGGTTCTGTTATCCCGTTTCCCACAGTCTTGATTGATTTTCCCAAATGGGAATTATCGAGTCCTATTAATATGGTTGGTCTGGCATTCTTATACTCTTCGACAGGAGTGTCTGTCAATCCTGCCAATTCACCCTTACTTAAAGATTGACATGTTAGATTCAAGTTTTTTATAGTTTGTACTCCCTTTAATCCATAACGCATAGAACCTATACTGTCAAAAATATCCAGGCATACCCTGCGGGTTGCTTCAGCCACTGTTTTACCATCATACCACTGTACATTCATCTGCTGTACTCGACCCTTCAGACCTAACTTTAATGCCATATTTTCTTCTAACATAGTTATGTTACTTCCTTCATCGATCATTGCATATGTATTGCTTATACCATTTGGACCATACAAGGATACTGGGATGATCTTGAATAATTGGCCAACTCACGCTTCTTCACCGTTGCACGAAAGTACCTTTTGTTCGTTTCCTGTTGGTTTTGTAACCACTTGATGTGAAGGTCCATGTAGCACTCTGTGGTGAAATCGGGTGCAACCATCTATATTACATATAACCCTGCTTTGACACTTAGCAGCATTATGTGCCTTCAAAAGACACGAAAAACAAAGTCTTTTATTTTTAGCGATCTCCCAACGAACCTTTACGTTTGGGTTATCCGTCCATACTTTACACTCTTCTTCTGCATGTGTCTCGCTACATAGAGCACACTCTTGCTGCGCTTAACTTACCAACACAGATCTCGAACTCTTGTGTGTTAACATACTCTCCCCTCGTGGCAATCTGCCAACGATTCTAGCAAAGGCGCTCAACCACACAGAAAAATCAGCGACTGTTGGATATGATTTCAAATCGTCCGAATATCGAATCCAGTCCATCTGTGCATCAACCGGAGACTTGCCTATAAGTTCGTCCAACAAGATGGGATTATTCAAGAGATGGCCACAATAGGCCGATGATAAGAAGGAAACCACACAGCGAACCTTTGTAGACAAGCTGATAACCAGATCCAGGCGGTTACCGGTAATTTTGGCAGATTCCCTAATCTTTGCAATCTGTGATCGAATTAATATGTCCGGCCGACCAAAACGAAACTCTAGTTCTTCTATAATTTTAGGAACATCATCCGGATATATCATCATGGCCGCGACCGCCTTTCTTGCTTCACCAGTTAGGCACTTATGTAGTCGCATTAGGTTCTGCCGGTTGCTATATTTGAACTCCTTTGTCGTATCGTTGAAATTAGATATGAACAATGGCCACTGTTCAGCCGCACCAGAAAACGTAGGGACCTCATATAATTTGGTGGACCATCGACACAAAATTTCGCCTGGTCGGTAGCAGGCGGATAGACATTTACACTACTTATCGTCTTGTTAATCATCTCACTTGTCTTCTGGAAGGTTGGCTGCACCTCCCCATCCCACGACAGGCGGTCTTGGACCTCCTGTGTATTTCGGTCTGTGACTAGTTTGGTCACTGCTGAGCTTAACTCTTTCAGACCCATCAATATAGCTGCTATACTATTTTTCATTTCATCGTCACTTTTTTCGCATATCGTCGCGTTTGCGATATCACTTTCTTCTATGTCACTCATATATTTTCTTTTGCTTCTCAAATTATATTGAGTCATTTATTCACCACAAATTCTCTAGTTTAGTGATCCGTTGGGAGTAATTTATTTGCCTCTATGGCTAGCTATGCTCCGGCTCACAGCAGTTGTTGATCACCAAACACTCAGTTCACTATTCAAATTCTGTTTAAATTTGTCGTTTTCTCTATATCAATTTCACAATGCAACTCTTCTATTTCATGATAAATGTTTCATAGAGTATACATAATTTTTAAGCTGGCCGCTTCATATACTCATAATTTCAAAGTTCAGGAATGTATACCTGTAGACGATCGTACATACTTCATACATACGTACTATTTACACGAGACCGTGACAGGCACTCGTATACTATCAAAGTTCAGGAAAGTATACCGGTAGACGACCGTACATAGTTTATACATACGCACTATTTACACGAGACCGCGACAGGCACTCGTATATTATCAAAGTTCAGGAAAGTAAACCGGCAGACGACCGTATATACTTTATACATAAGCACTATCTATACGAGACCGCGACAGGCACTCGCATACTATCAAAGTTCAGGAAAGTATACCGGCAGACGACCGTATATACTTTATACATAAACACTATTCACTTTAGTGCGAGCCAGCACTAACAAGATAGGTAGAGAAACCAAACTGAGAACACAATCCACAAAATTGAAAGATGTTGATTAATAATAAGGCAACGTATTTTGTTAATGTTTATTCAAATAATAATGTGTTGTGCGTTTCAATTTTGTGTTTTGTCCCTACCGATCTTCAACAACGACTGACTCTACTCGTCACATTACAAAATTATCGATAATTTAGCTTTCATAGCTATGGTCACACTAGAATATACCCTATAAATGGTAACACTTAAAAACTACGTTACAAATTTAAACTTATGCAAATCTTTACATCCCCCTTCCAGGTGAATCACTAAGGGATTCACAATCAAATTTCAATATAATTAGTTTTGCTACGGGTCGGCGTATGATGCTATTTTCAGTTTTGACGTCGACACTTCGTATTTGACCGTCCTTTGCTGTATACTTCTTTACGACTCGTTTCCATTTCTCTCTAGGTGTTGTTTCATCTATAACGAGGACCAAATCATTTAACTGTATAGGCTCAGAACTTTGCTTCCATTTCCTGCGACGAATAAGCTGTGGAAGATAAGTAATGATCCATTGTTTCCACAAACGATTCTTCAACTCTTGTGCAATGTGCCATTGTTTTCGTAGACATATTTTGTTTTGAGGAACAGCTGGTGTCTGCGTCGTATTCGGACATCCTAATTAGAAGTGGTTTGGTGTCAACGGTTCGTCGTCTTCAAACTTTATGGGTACCTCCGTTAGGGGCCGTGAATTTACTATATTTTCCGCCTCGATAAGAGCTGACCGAAGTGTTTCCAATCGTGGGGTCATGTCACGCAAAGTTTTCCCAAGTAACAATTTAACCACCCTTATGAGACGTTCCCAACATCCTCCAGCGTTGGGTTGTGATGGATAATTAAACAGCCATTTAAACCTTTGACGAGAGGCCTCTTCTAGTAGTAAGTCAAAATTCAAAGGTCCATCCAGATGTGACAGCTCCTTCTGTGCTCCAATGAAGTTGGTGCCATTATCAGTTGTGACCCCAGTCGGCACACCCCGACGGTTAACGAAGTTTCGTAAGGAGAATATAAAGGCATCAGTTGATAAATTTTCCACAATTTCTAAATGTATGGCTCGAACGGTCAGGCATGTGAAAATCGCAACCCAGCGTTTTTCCTGACGACGTCCGATGCAGATATTCAATGGTCCAAACAGATTCACCCCGCAGTATGTAAATGGTCTTACATATGGTGTCACTCTGTCAACCGGGAGTTGACCCATCAATGGTTGTATGGGTTGACTTCTGTCTACAATACAGGTGGGGCATCTGCGCTGAATACGTTTTAGCAGCGTTTTAATATCTGGAATCCAATACCTTTGTCGACATTCATTGATTATTACTGCTGTATTCTTATGATGATACTTGGTGTGATAGTGCTGCATTACCAAGTATGAAAATGCATGGTTTCTGGGGAGTAAAATAGGTCTTCGTGCACTAAAAGGCAGATATGTGTCTTCGTCAATTCTGCCCGCTAAGCGTATCAAACCGTCGGTCTCAATGTATGTGCGACAGTCCATATATTGAACTTCCCTTGGGCAATTTCTTCTCTTCCGTTAACATGGCAATTTCCCTGTAGAATGTCTCCTGCTGTACCATCCGACACAGCCAATCCTCCGCTTCTGATACTTCATCTCCTCCAACTGGACCAATTATTTTGTTCGCTCCTTCGCGCTTCATCGAACACACGAAATTCTTTTGTGCTCGCAACACGCATGCCGTGACTCGCATCAACCTGAGAAGAGATGAAAACTTTACTATATTGATAACCTGTGTACTTACATGACAATTTAAATCGGTATTGACACTGATTTCTTCTTCCATAGGGCCAGTATTTTTTGGCAGAGCTAATTGTGGCCAGTTGTGTTCTTCCAGTTTTAAGAACTCAGGTCCAGTAAGCCAAACGCTACTACTATTGATTTGTGGAGCCTTCGTCTGGCGCGTGGCGACATCGGCTGGATTTTCCATTGTAGGCACCCATCTCCACTGCTTGGGTTCAGTTTTGGACAATATTTCGGCTATTCGATGTGCGACATATGGCTTGAATTTTCTTTTTTCGGATTTGATCCATTGCAATACGGCTTTGGAATCGCTCCACAAACAGGTTTCAGTCGTCTCAACGTATAGGTGCTTACGTAATAGACTTTTTATTCGGACCCCCAAGATCGCAGCTTGCAACTCCAATCGGGGAATGGACAAAATCTTGACCAGCGCAAGTCGTGTTTTTCCCATTACAAATACCACATCAATTCCGGCTCTATGTATTATTCGAAGGTAAGCCACCCCAGCGAAGGCTTCCTGGCTTGCATCGACAAATATATGTAATTCGACCTGTTTATTCCGACTAAAATGGGGCGAATAACAGCGAGGCACATGGAAATTGTCCATTTCCCGAAGTGCTGTCCACTAACAATTCCATTCTTTCTGCAATTCCATGGGCAAGGCATCATCCCAATTCATATGATAACTCCAAGTCTTTTGGGTAACAATTCTGCCATAAACGTGAAAATCAGCTATCAATCCAAACGGGTCGTAAACGGCCATAATTATTCCAAGCAACTCCCTTTTGGTAGGTACACGTTTACTCTGTATTACCTCGACTGGTATTCGATGAAATTTTGTCTTAAACTGAAATGTATCCTTCTCCGTGTTCCAGTACATGCCCAATATTTTATCATGGTTACTCTGGGCCTCTAGGTCAATCCCTTTACTATACCCTGGCAATCCGTTCATCTTTTGTTGTATCATTGTCGAATTGGAAACAAACTTTCTTAGTTCAAAACCTGCATTACTATGGATATGAACAGCCTCTTGACAGATCCGCAAAGCCTTGTCCTCACTATCAAAGCTAATGACCATGTCATCGACATAGTGATGTTTAAGTATTGCTTGGACAGCTTCTGGGAATTCAGTTATGAACAATTTGGCATTCGTATTCTTAATATATTCAGCACAGCATGGGGAGGACACTGCTCCAAATATAAGCGTTATCATGGTATACTGTCGAACTGGACTTGAAGAATCTCCGTCTCGCCATAAGAATCTTTGTGCGTCCTGGTCTGAATCTTTATCTGTGAAAACATCTCTTTGATATCGGCTGCAACCCCAATCACGCCCTTTCGGAACTGTAACAATATCTCGATAAGTGGATTAGTAGCCTCTGGTCCCTTCAGCAACGCAGAGTTCAAAGAAATCCCATCAACTGACGCGGCTGCGTCGAAAACTATTCTCAGCTTCTCAGGCTTATATACCGTTTGGACTCCGAAATGTGGTAGATACCATGTCTTGCTTGAAACATTACGGATTTCGTTGTCGTGCAATAGTCTTGCATATCCCTTTTCTAAATACTTTCTCATCTCTATTTTATATTTTTCTGCAAATTCTTAATTACTTTTCATTTTCCTTTCTATATTTAGCAGCCGTCTTTCTGCCATGCTATAACTATTGGGCAAATTTACATTATCCTTCCATAATAGCCCGATCTGAAAATACCCTTTACCTTGTACAGTGGTTCTTTGTAGAATTTCGTTTGCCCGTGCATCCTCGCCAGACTCAAGTATAGGCAAGTTATTCATCCCAAAATTTTCATTGCAAAAGTAATCTTTCACCAACTCGTGAAGATCATCATTTTTAACATTTAAGCCCACAAATTTCGAAACACTATTCCCGGATGACCCATACGCCAGCCATCCCAGCTTTGTTTGAATTACGATTGGTTCTGTTATCCCGTTTCCCACAGTCTTGATTGATTTTCCCAAATGGGAATTATCGAGTCCTATTAATATGGTTGGTCTGGCATTCTTATACTCTTCGACAGGAGTGTCTGTCAATCCTGCCAATTCACCCTTACTTAAAGATTGACATGTTAGATTCAAGTTTTTTATAGTTTGTACTCCCTTTAATCCATAACGCATAGAACCTATACTGTCAAAAATATCCAGGCATACCCTGCGGGTTGCTTCAGCCACTGTTTTACCATCATACCACTGTACATTCATCTGCTGTACTCGACCCTTCAGACCTAACTTTAATGCCATATTTTCTTCTAACATAGTTATGTTACTTCCTTCATCGATCATTGCATATGTATTGCTTATACCATTTGGACCATACAAGGATACTGGGATGATCTTGAATAATTGGCCAACTCACGCTTCTTCACCGTTGCACGAAAGTACCTTTTGTTCGTTTCCTGTTGGTTTTGTAACCACTTGATGTGAAGGTCCATGTAGCACTCTGTGGTGAAATCGGGTGCAACCATCTATATTACATATAACCCTGCTTTGACACTTAGCAGCATTATGTGCCTTCAAAAGACACGAAAAACAAAGTCTTTTATTTTTAGCGATCTCCCAACGAACCTTTACGTTTGGGTTATCCGTCCATACTTTACACTCTTCTTCTGCATGTGTCTCGCTACATAGAGCACACTCTTGCTGCGCTTAACTTACCAACACAGATCTCGAACTCTTGTGTGTTAACATACTCTCCCCTCGTGGCAATCTGCCAACGATTCTAGCAAAGGCGCTCAACCACACAGAAAAATCAGCGACTGTTGGATATGATTTCAAATCGTCCGAATATCGAATCCAGTCCATCTGTGCATCAACCGGAGACTTGCCTATAAGTTCGTCCAACAAGATGGGATTATTCAAGTGATGGCCACAATTGGCCGATGATAAGAAGGAAACCACACAGCGAACCTTTGTAGACAAGCTGATAACCAGATCCAGGCGGTTACCGGTAATTTTGGCAGATTCCCTAATCTTTGCAATCTGTGATCGAATTAATATGTCCGGCCGACCAAAACGAAACTCTAGTTCTTCTATAATTTTAGGAACATCATCCGGATATATCATCATGGCCGCGACCGCCTTTCTTGCTTCACCAGTTAGGCACTTATGTAGTCGCATTAGGTTCTGCCGGTTGCTATATTTGAACTCCTTTGTCGTATCGTTGAAATTAGATATGAACAATGGCCACTGTTCAGCCGCACCAGAAAACGTAGGGACCTCATATAATTTGGTGGACCATCGACACAAAATTTCGCCTGGTCGGTAGCAGGCGGATAGACATTTACACTACTTATCGTCTTGTTAATCATCTCACTTGTCTTCTGGAAGGTTGGCTGCACCTCCCCATCCCACGACAGGCGGTCTTGGACCTCCTGTGTATTTCGGTCTGTGACTAGTTTGGTCACTGCTGAGCTTAACTCTTTCAGACCCATCAATATAGCTGCTATACTATTTTTCATTTCATCGTCACTTTTTTCGCATATCGTCGCGTTTGCGATATCACTTTCTTCTATGTCACTCATATATTTTCTTTTGCTTCTCAAATTATATTGAGTCATTTATTCACCACAAATTCTCTAGTTTAGTGATCCGTTGGGAGTAATTTATTTGCCTCTATGGCTAGCTATGCTCCGGCTCACAGCAGTTGTTGATCACCAAACACTCAGTTCACTATTCAAATTCTGTTTAAATTTGTCGTTTTCTCTATATCAATTTCACAATGCAACTCTTCTATTTCATGATAAATGTTTCATAGAGTATACATAATTTTTAAGCTGGCCGCTTCATATACTCATAATTTCAAAGTTCAGGAATGTATACCTGTAGACGATCGTACATACTTCATACATACGTACTATTTACACGAGACCGTGACAGGCACTCGTATACTATCAAAGTTCAGGAAAGTATACCGGTAGACGACCGTACATAGTTTATACATACGCACTATTTACACGAGACCGCGACAGGCACTCGTATATTATCAAAGTTCAGGAAAGTAAACCGGCAGACGACCGTATATACTTTATACATAAGCACTATCTATACGAGACCGCGACAGGCACTCGCATACTATCAAAGTTCAGGAAAGTATACCGGCAGACGACCGTATATACTTTATACATAAACACTATTCACTTTAGTGCGAGCCAGCACTAACAAGATAGGTAGAGAAACCAAACTGAGAACACAATCCACAAAATTGAAAGATGTTGATTAATAATAAGGCAACGTATTTTGTTAATGTTTATTCAAATAATAATGTGTTGTGCGTTTCAATTTTGTGTTTTGTCCCTACCGATCTTCAACAACGACTGACTCTACTCGTCACATTACAAAATTATCGATAATTTAGCTTTCATAGCTATGGTCACACTAGAATATACCCTATAAATGGTAACACTTAAAAACTACGTTACAAATTTAAACTTATGCAAATCTTTACATCCCCCTTCCAGGTGAATCACTAAGGGATTCACAATCAAATTTCAATATAATTAGTTTTGCTACGGGTCGGCGTATGATGCTATTTTCAGTTTTGACGTCGACACTTCGTATTTGACCGTCCTTTGCTGTATACTTCTTTACGACTCGTTTCCATTTCTCTCTAGGTGTTGTTTCATCTATAACGAGGACCAAATCATTTAACTGTATAGGCTCAGAACTTTGCTTCCATTTCCTGCGACTAATAAGCTGTGGAAGATAAGTAATGATCCATTGTTTCCACAAACGATTCTTCAACTCTTGTGCAATGTGCCATTGTTTTCGTAGACATATTTTGTTTTGAGGAACAGCTGGTGTCTGCGTCGTATTCGGACATCCTAATTAGAAGTGGTTTGGTGTCAACGGTTCATCGTCTTCAAACTTTATGGGTACCTCCGTTAGGGGCCGTGAATTTACTATATTTTCCGCCTCGATAAGAGCTGACCGAAGTGTTTCCAATCGTGGGGTCATGTCACGCAAAGTTTTCCCAAGTAACAATTTAACCACCCTTATGAGACGTTCCCAACATCCTCCAGCGTTGGGTTGTGATGGATAATTAAACAGCCATTTAAACCTTTGACGAGAGGCCTCTTCTAGTAGTAAGTCAAAATTCAAAGGTCCATCCAGATGTTACAGCTCCTTCTGTGCTCCAATGAAGTTGGTGCCATTATCAGTTGTGACCCCAGTCGGTACACCCCGACGGTTAACGAAGTTTCGTAAGGAGAATATAAAGGCATCAGTTGATAAATTTTCCACAATTTCTAAATGTATGGCTCGAACGGTCAGGCATGTGAAAATCGCAACCCAGCGTTTTTCCTGACGACGTCCGATGCAGATATTCAATGGTCCAAACAGATTCACCCCGCAGTATGTAAATGGTCTTACATATGGTGTCACTCTGTCAACCGGGAGTTGACCCATCAATGGTTGTATGGGTTGACTTCTGTCTACAATACAGGTGGGGCATCTGCGCTGAATACGTTTTAGCAGCGTTTTAATATCTGGAATCCAATACCTTTGTCGACATTCATTGATTATTACTGCTGTATTCTTATGATGATACTTGGTGTGATAGTGCTGCATTACCAAGTATGAAAATGCATGGTTTCTGGGGAGTAAAATAGGTCTTCGTGCACTAAAAGGCAGATATGTGTCTTCGTCAATTCTGCCCGCTAAGCGTATCAAACCGTCGGTCTCAATGTATGTGCGACAGTCCATATATTGAACTTCCCTTGGGCAATTTCTTCTCTTCCGTTAACATGGCAATTTCCCTGTAGAATGTCTCCTGCTGTACCATCCGACACAGCCAATCCTCCGCTTCTGATACTTCATCTCCTCCAACTGGACCAATTATTTTGTTCGCTCCTTCGCGCTTCATCGAACACACGAAATTCTTTTGTGCTCGCAACACGCATGCCGTGACTCGCATCAACCTGAGAAGAGATGAAAACTTTACTATATTGATAACCTGTGTACTTACATGACAATTTAAATCGGTATTGACACTGATTTCTTCTTCCATAGGGCCAGTATTTTTTGGCAGAGCTAATTGTGGCCAGTTGTGTTCTTCCAGTTTTAAGAACTCAGGTCCAGTAAGCCAAACGCTACTACTATTGATTTGTGGAGCCTTCGTCTGGCGCGTGGCGACATCGGCTGGATTTTCCATTGTAGGCACCCATCTCCACTGCTTGGGTTCAGTTTTGGACAATATTTCGGCTATTCGATGTGCGACATATGGCTTGAATTTTCTTTTTTCGGATTTGATCCATTGCAATACGGCTTTGGAATCGCTCCACAAACAGGTTTCAGTCGTCTCAACGTATAGGTGCTTACGTAATAGACTTTTTATTCGGACCCCCAAGATCGCAGCTTGCAACTCCAATCGGGGAATGGACAAAATCTTGACCAGCGCAAGTCGTGTTTTTCCCATTACAAATACCACATCAATTCCGGCTCTATGTATTATTCGAAGGTAAGCCACCCCAGCGAAGGCTTCCTGGCTTGCATCGACAAATATATGTAATTCGACCTGTTTATTCCGACTAAAATGGGGCGAATAACAGCGAGGCACATGGAAATTGTCCATTTCCCGAAGTGCTGTCCACCAACAATTCCATTCTTTCTGCAATTCCATGGGCAAGGCATCATCCCAATTCATATGATAACTCCAAGTCTTTTGGGTAACAATTCTGCCATAAACGTGAAAATCAGCTATCAATCCAAACGGGTCGTAAACGGCCATAATTATTCCAAGCAACTCCCTTTTGGTAGGTACACGTTTACTCTGTATTACCTCGACTGGTATTCGATGAAATTTGGTCTTAAACTGAAATGTATCCTTCTCCGTGTTCCAGTACATGCCCAATATTTTATCATGGTTACTCTGGGCCTCTAGGTCAATCCCTTTACTATACCCTGGCAATCCGTTCATCTTTTGTTGTATCATTGTCGAATTGGAAACAAACTTTCTTAGTTCAAAACCTGCATTACTATGGATATGAACAGCCTCTTGACAGATCCGCAAAGCCTTGTCCTCACTATCAAAGCTAATGACCATGTCATCGACATAGTGATGTTTAAGTATTGCTTGGACAGCTTCTGGGAATTCAGTTATGAACAATTTGGCATTCGTATTCTTAATATATTCAGCACAGCATGGGGAGGACACTGCTCCAAATATAAGCGTTATCATGGTATACTGTCGAACTGGACTTGAAGAATCTCCGTCTCGCCATAAGAATCTTTGTGCGTCCTGGTCTGAATCTTTATCTGTGAAAACATCTCTTTGATATCGGCTGCAACCCCAATCACGCCCTTTCGGAACTGTAACAATATCTCGATAAGTGGATTAGTAGCCTCTGGTCCCTTCAGCAACGCAGAGTTCAAAGAAATCCCATCAACTGACGCGGCTGCGTCGAAAACTATTCTCAGCTTCTCAGGCTTATATACCGTTTGGACTCCGAAATGTGGTAGATACCATGTCTTGCTTGAAACATTACGGATTTCGTTGTCGTGCAATAGTCTTGCATATCCCTTTTCTAAATACTTTCTCATCTCTATTTTATATTTTTCTGCAAATTCTTAATTACTTTTCATTTTCCTTTCTATATTTAGCAGCCGTCTTTCTGCCATGCTATAACTATTGGGCAAATTTACATTATCCTTCCATAATAGCCCGATCTGAAAATACCCTTTACCTTGTACAGTGGTTCTTTGTAGAATTTCGTTTGCCCGTGCATCCTCGCCAGACTCAAGTATAGGCAAGTTATTCATCCCAAAATTTTCATTGCAAAAGTAATCTTTCACCAACTCGTGAAGATCATCATTTTTAACATTTAAGCCCACAAATTTCGAAACACTATTCCCGGATGACCCATACGCCAGCCATCCCAGCTTTGTTTGAATTACGATTGGTTCTGTTATCCCGTTTCCCACAGTCTTGATTGATTTTCCCAAATGGGAATTATCGAGTCCTATTAATATGGTTGGTCTGGCATTCTTATACTCTTCGACAGGAGTGTCTGTCAATCCTGCCAATTCACCCTTACTTAAAGATTGACATGTTAGATTCAAGTTTTTTATAGTTTGTACTCCCTTTAATCCATAACGCATAGAACCTATACTGTCAAAAATATCCAGGCATACCCTGCGGGTTGCTTCAGCCACTGTTTTACCATCATACCACTGTACATTCATCTGCTGTACTCGACCCTTCAGACCTAACTTTAATGCCATATTTTCTTCTAACATAGTTATGTTACTTCCTTCATCGATCATTGCATATGTATTGCTTATACCATTTGGACCATACAAGGATACTGGGATGATCTTGAATAATTGGCCAACTCACGCTTCTTCACCGTTGCACGAAAGTACCTTTTGTTCGTTTTCTGTTGGTTTTGTAACCACTTGATGTGAAGGTCCATGTAGCACTCTGTGGTGAAATCGGGTGCAACCATCTATATTACATATAACCCTGCTTTGACACTTAGCAGCATTATGTGCCTTCAAAAGACACGAAAAACAAAGTCTTTTATTTTTAGCGATCTCCCAACGAACCTTTACGTTTGGGTTATCCGTCCATACTTTACACTCTTCTTCTGCATGTGTCTCGCTACATAGAGCACACTCTTGCTGCGCTTAACTTACCAACACAGATCTCGAACTCTTGTGTGTTAACATACTCTCCCCTCGTGGCAATCTGCCAACGATTCTAGCAAAGGCGCTCAACCACACAGAAAAATCAGCGACTGTTGGATATGATTTCAAATCGTCCGAATATCGAATCCAGTCCATCTGTGCATCAACCGGAGACTTGCCTATAAGTTCGTCCAACAAGATGGGATTATTCAAGAGATGGCCACAATAGGCCGATGATAAGAAGGAAACCACACAGCGAACCTTTGTAGACAAGCTGATAACCAGATCCAGGCGGTTACCGGTAATTTTGGCAGATTCCCTAATCTTTGCAATCTGTGATCGAATTAATATGTCCGGCCGACCAAAACGAAACTCTAGTTCTTCTATAATTTTAGGAACATCATCCGGATATATCATCATGGCCGCGACCGCCTTTCTTGCTTCACCAGTTAGGCACTTATGTAGTCGCATTAGGTTCTGCCGGTTGCTATATTTGAACTCCTTTGTCGTATCGTTGAAATTAGATATGAACAATGGCCACTGTTCAGCCGCACCAGAAAACGTAGGGACCTCATATAATTTGGTGGACCATCGACACAAAATTTCGCCTGGTCGGTAGCAGGCGGATAGACATTTACACTACTTATCGTCTTGTTAATCATCTCACTTGTCTTCTGGAAGGTTGGCTGCACCTCCCCATCCCACGACAGGCGGTCTTGGACCTCCTGTGTATTTCGGTCTGTGACTAGTTTGGTCACTGCTGAGCTTAACTCTTTCAGACCCATCAATATAGCTGCTATACTATTTTTCATTTCATCGTCACTTTTTTCGCATATCGTCGCGTTTGCGATATCACTTTCTTCTATGTCACTCATATATTTTCTTTTGCTTCTCAAATTATATTGAGTCATTTATTCACCACAAATTCTCTAGTTTAGTGATCCGTTGGGAGTAATTTATTTGCCTCTATGGCTAGCTATGCTCCGGCTCACAGCAGTTGTTGATCACCAAACACTCAGTTCACTATTCAAATTCTGTTTAAATTTGTCGTTTTCTCTATATCAATTTCACAATGCAACTCTTCTATTTCATGATAAATGTTTCATAGAGTATACATAATTTTTAAGCTGGCCGCTTCATATACTCATAATTTCAAAGTTCAGGAATGTATACCTGTAGACGATCGTACATACTTCATACATACGTACTATTTACACGAGACCGTGACAGGCACTCGTATACTATCAAAGTTCAGGAAAGTATACCGGTAGACGACCGTACATAGTTTATACATACGCACTATTTACACGAGACCGCGACAGGCACTCGTATATTATCAAAGTTCAGGAAAGTAAACCGGCAGACGACCGTATATACTTTATACATAAGCACTATCTATACGAGACCGCGACAGGCACTCGCATACTATCAAAGTTCAGGAAAGTATACCGGCAGACGACCGTATATACTTTATACATAAACACTATTCACTTTAGTGCGAGCCAGCACTAACAAGATAGGTAGAGAAACCAAACTGAGAACACAATCCACAAAATTGAAAGATGTTGATTAATAATAAGGCAACGTATTTTGTTAATGTTTATTCAAATAATAATGTGTTGTGCGTTTCAATTTTGTGTTTTGTCCCTACCGATCTTCAACAACGACTGACTCTACTCGTCACATTACAAAATTATCGATAATTTAGCTTTCATAGCTATGGTCACACTAGAATATACCCTATATATGGTAACACTTAAAAACTACGTTACAAATTTAAACTTATGCAAATCTTTACATCCCCCCTCCAGGTGAATCACTAAGGGATTCACAATCAAATTTCAATATAATTAGTTTTGCTACGGGTCGGCGTATGATGCTATTTTCAGTTTTGACGTCGACACTTCGTATTTGACCGTCCTTTGCTGTATACTTCTTTACGACTCGTTTCCATTTCTCTCTAGGTGTTGTTTCATCTATAACGAGGACCAAATCATTTAACTGTATAGGCTCAGAACTTTGCTTCCATTTCCTGCGACGAATAAGCTGTGGAAGATAAGTAATGATCCATTGTTTCCACAAACGATTCTTCAACTCTTGTGCAATGTGCCATTGTTTTCGTAGACATATTTTGTTTTGAGGAACAGCTGGTGTCTGCGTCGTATTCGGACATCCTAATTAGAAGTGGTTTGGTGTCAACGGTTCGTCGTCTTCAAACTTTATGGGTACCTCCGTTAGGGGCCGTGAATTTACTATATTTTCCGCCTCGATAAGAGCTGACCGAAGTGTTTCCAATCGTGGGGTCATGTCACGCAAAGTTTTCCCAAGTAACAATTTAACCACCCTTATGAGACGTTCCCAACATCCTCCAGCGTTGGGTTGTGATGGATAATTAAACAGCCATTTAAACCTTTGACGAGAGGCCTCTTCTAGTAGTAAGTCAAAATTCAAAGGTCCATCCAGATGTGACAGCTCCTTCTGTGCTCCAATGAAGTTGGTGCCATTATCAGTTGTGACCCCAGTCGGTACACCCCGACGGTTAACGAAGTTTCGTAAGGAGAATATAAAGGCATCAGTTGATAAGTTTTCCACAATTTCTAAATGTATGGCTCGAACGGTCAGGCATGTGAAAATCGCAACCCAGCGTTTTTCCTGACGACGTCCGATGCAGATATTCAATGGTCCAAACAGATTCACCCCGCAGTATGTAAATGGTCTTACATATGGTGTCACTCTGTCAACCGGGAGTTGACCCATCAATGGTTGTATGGGTTGACTTCTGTCTACAATACAGGTGGGGCATCTGCGCTGAATACGTTTTAGCAGCGTTTTAATATCTGGAATCCAATACCTTTGTCGACATTCATTGATTATTACTGCTGTATTCTTATGATGATACTTGGTGTGATAGTGCTGCATTACCAAGTATGAAAATGCATGGTTTCTGGGGAGTAAAATAGGTCTTCGTGCACTAAAAGGCAGATATGTGTCTTCGTCAATTCTGCCCGCTAAGCGTATCAAACCGTCGGTCTCAATGTATGTGCGACAGTCCATATATTGAACTTCCCTTGGGCAATTTCTTCTCTTCCGTTAACATGGCAATTTCCCTGTAGAATGTCTCCTGCTGTACCATCCGACACAGCCAATCCTCCGCTTCTGATACTTCATCTCCTCCAACTGGACCAATTATTTTGTTCGCTCCTTCGCGCTTCATCGAACACACGAAATTCTTTTGTGCTCGCAACACGCATGCCGTGACTCGCATCAACCTGAGAAGAGATGAAAACTTTACTATATTGATAACCTGTGTACTTACATGACAATTTAAATCGGTATTGACACTGATTTCTTCTTCCATAGGGCCAGTATTTTTTGGCAGAGCTAATTGTGGCCAGTTGTGTTCTTCCAGTTTTAAGAACTCAGGTCCAGTAAGCCAAACGCTACTACTATTGATTTGTGGAGCCTTCGTCTGGCGCGTGGCGACATCGGCTGGATTTTCCATTGTAGGCACCCATCTCCACTGCTTGGGTTCAGTTTTGGACAATATTTCGGCTATTCGATGTGCGACATATGGCTTGAATTTTCTTTTTTCGGATTTGATCCATTGCAATACGGCTTTGGAATCGCTCCACAAACAGGTTTCAGTCGTCTCAACGTATAGGTGCTTACGTAATAGACTTTTTATTCGGACCCCCAAGATCGCAGCTTGCAACTCCAATCGGGGAATGGACAAAATCTTGACCAGCGCAAGTCGTGTTTTTCCCATTACAAATACCACATCAATTCCGGCTCTATGTATTATTCGAAGGTAAGCCACCCCAGCGAAGGCTTCCTGGCTTGCATCGACAAATATATGTAATTCGACCTGTTTATTCCGACTAAAATGGGGCGAATAACAGCGAGGCACATGGAAATTGTCCATTTCCCGAAGTGCTGTCCACCAACAATTCCATTCTTTCTGCAATTCCATGGGCAAGGCATCATCCCAATTCATATGATAACTCCAAGTCTTTTGGGTAACAATTCTGCCATAAACGTGAAAATCAGCTATCAATCCAAACGGGTCGTAAACGGCCATAATTATTCCAAGCAACTCCCTTTTGGTAGGTACACGTTTACTCTGTATTACCTCGACTGGTATTCGATGAAATTTGGTCTTAAACTGAAATGTATCCTTCTCCGTGTTCCAGTACATGCCCAATATTTTATCATGGTTACTCTGGGCCTCTAGGTCAATCCCTTTACTATACCCTGGCAATCCGTTCATCTTTTGTTGTATCATTGTCGAATTGGAAACAAACTTTCTTAGTTCAAAACCTGCATTACTATGGATATGAACAGCCTCTTGACAGATCCGCAAAGCCTTGTCCTCACTATCAAAGCTAATGACCATGTCATCGACATAGTGATGTTTAAGTATTGCTTGGACAGCTTCTGGGAATTCAGTTATGAACAATTTGGCATTCGTATTCTTAATATATTCAGCACAGCATGGGGAGGACACTGCTCCAAATATAAGCGTTATCATGGTATACTGTCGAACTGGACTTGAAGAATCTCCGTCTCGCCATAAGAATCTTTGTGCGTCCTGGTCTGAATCTTTATCTGTGAAAACATCTCTTTGATATCGGCTGCAACCCCAATCACGCCCTTTCGGAACTGTAACAATATCTCGATAAGTGGATTAGTAGCCTCTGGTCCCTTCAGCAACGCAGAGTTCAAAGAAATCCCATCAACTGACGCGGCTGCGTCGAAAACTATTCTCAGCTTCTCAGGCTTATATACCGTTTGGACTCCGAAATGTGGTAGATACCATGTCTTGCTTGAAACATTACGGATTTCGTTGTCGTGCAATAGTCTTGCATATCCCTTTTCTAAATACTTTCTCATCTCTATTTTATATTTTTCTGCAAATTCTTAATTACTTTTCATTTTCCTTTCTATATTTAGCAGCCGTCTTTCTGCCATGCTATAACTATTGGGCAAATTTACATTATCCTTCCATAATAGCCCGATCTGAAAATACCCTTTACCTTGTACAGTGGTTCTTTGTAGAATTTCGTTTGCCCGTGCATCCTCGCCGGACTCAAGTATAGGCAAGTTATTCATCCCAAAATTTTCATTGCAAAAGTAATCTTTCACCAACTCGTGAAGATCATCATTTTTAACATTTAAGCCCACAAATTTCGAAACACTATTCCCGGATGACCCATACGCCAGCCATCCCAGCTTTGTTTGAATTACGATTGGTTCTGTTATCCCGTTTCCCACAGTCTTGATTGATTTTCCCAAATGGGCATTATCGAGTCCTATTAATATGGTTGGTCTGGCATTCTTATACTCTTCGACAGGAGTGTCTGTCAATCCTGCCAATTCACCCTTACTTAAAGATTGACATGTTAGATTCAAGTTTTTTATAGTTTGTACTCCCTTTAATCCATAACGCATAGAACCTATACTGTCAAAAATATCCAGGCATACCCTGCGGGTTGCTTCAGCCACTGTTTTACCATCATACCACTGTACATTCATCTGCTGTACTCGACCCTTCAGACCTAACTTTAATGCCATATTTTCTTCTAACATAGTTATGTTACTTCCTTCATCGATCATTGCATATGTATTGCTTATACCATTTGGACCATACAAGGATACTGGGATGATCTTGAATAATTGGCCAACTCACGCTTCTTCACCGTTGCACGAAAGTACCTTTTGTTCGTTTCCTGTTGGTTTTGTAACCACTTGATGTGAAGGTCCATGTAGCACTCTGTGGTGAAATCGGGTGCAACCATCTATATTACATATAACCCTGCTTTGACACTTAGCAGCATTATGTGCCTTCAAAAGACACGAAAAACAAAGTCTTTTATTTTTAGCGATCTCCCAACGAACCTTTACGTTTGGGTTATCCGTCCATACTTTACACTCTTCTTCTGCATGTGTCTCGCTACATAGAGCACACTCTTGCTGCGCTTAACATACCAACACAGATCTCGAACTCTTGTGTGTTAACATACTCTCCCCTCGTGGCAATCTGCCAACGATTTTAGCAAAGGCGCTCAACCACACAGAAAAATCAGCGACTGTTGGATATGATTTCAAATCGTCCGAATATCGAATCCAGTCTATCTGTGCATCAACCGGAGACTTGCCTATAAGTTCGTCCAACAAGATGGGATTATTCAAGAGATGGCCACAATAGGCCGATGATAAGAAGGAAACCACACAGCGAACCTTTGTAGACAAGCTGATAACCAGATCCAGGCGGTTACCGGTAATTTTGGCAGATTCCCTAATCTTTGCAATCTGTGATCGAATTAATATGTCCGGCCGACCAAAACGAAACTCTAGTTCTTCTATAATTTTAGGAACATCATCCGGATATATCATCATGGCCGCGACCGCCTTTCTTGCTTCACCAGTTAGGCACTTATGTAGTCGCATTAGGTTCTGCCGGTTGCTATATTTGAACTCCTTTGTCGTATCGTTGAAATTAGATATGAACAATGGCCACTGTTCAGCCGCACCAGAAAACGTAGGGACCTCATATAATTTGGTGGACCATCGACACAAAATTTCGCCTGGTCGGTAGCAGGCGGATAGACATTTACACTACTTATCGTCTTGTTAATCATCTCACTTGTCTTCTGGAAGGTTGGCTGCACCTCCCCATCCCACGACAGGCGGTCTTGGACCTCCTGTGTATTTCGGTCTGTGACTAGTTTGGTCACTGCTGAGCTTAACTCTTTCAGACCCATCAATATAGCTGCTATACTATTTTTCATTTCATCGTCACTTTTTTCGCATATCGTCGCGTTTGCGATATCACTTTCTTCTATGTCACTCATATATTTTCTTTTGCTTCTCAAATTATATTGAGTCATTTATTCACCACAAATTCTCTAGTTTAGTGATCCGTTGGGAGTAATTTATTTGCCTCTATGGCTAGCTATGCTCCGGCTCACAGCAGTTGTTGATCACCAAACTCTCAGTTCACTATTCAAATTCTGTTTAAATTTGTCGTTTTCTCTATATCAATTTCACAATGCAACTCTTCTATTTCATGATAAATGTTTCATAGAGTATACATAATTTTTAAGCTGGCCGCTTCATATACTCATAATTTCAAAGTTCAGGAATGTATACCTGTAGACGATCGTACATACTTCATACATACGTACTATTTACACGAGACCGCGACAGGCACTCGTATACTATCAAAGTTCAGGAAAGTATACCGGTAGACGACCGTACATACTTTATACATACGCACTATTTACACGAGACCGCGACAGGCACTCGTATACTATCGAAGTTCAGGAAAGTAAACCGGCAGACGACCGTATATACTTTATACATAAGCACTATCTATACGAGACCGCGACAGGCACTCGCATACTATCAAAGTTCAGGAAAGTATACCGGCAGACGACCGTATATACTTTATACATAAACACTATTCACTTTAGTGCGAGCCAGCACTAACAAGATAGGTAGAGAAACCAAACTGAGAACACAATCCACAAAATTGAAAGATGTTGATTAATAATAAGGCAACGTATTTTGTTAATGTTTATTCAAATAATAATGTGTTGTGCGTTTCAATTTTGTGTTTTGTCCCTACCGATCTTCAACAACGACTGACTCTACTCGTCACATTACAAAATTATCGATAATTTAGCTTTCATAGCTATGGTCACACTAGAATATACCCTATATATGGTAACACTTAAAAACTACGTTACAAATTTAAACTTATGCAAATCTTTACATCCCCCCTCCAGGTGAATCACTAAGGGATTCACAATCAAATTTCAATATAATTAGTTTTGCTACGGGTCGGCGTATGATGCTATTTTCAGTTTTGACGTCGACACTTCGTATTTGACCGTCCTTTGCTGTATACTTCTTTACGACTCGTTTCCATTTCTCTCTAGGTGTTGTTTCATCTATAACGAGGACCAAATCATTTAACTGTATAGGCTCAGAACTTTGCTTCCATTTCCTGCGACGAATAAGCTGTGGAAGATAAGTAATGATCCATTGTTTCCACAAACGATTCTTCAACTCTTGTGCAATGTGCCATTGTTTTCGTAGACATATTTTGTTTTGAGGAACAGCTGGTGTCTGCGTCGTATTCGGACATCCTAATTAGAAGTGGTTTGGTGTCAACGGTTCGTCGTCTTCAAACTTTATGGGTACCTCCGTTAGGGGCCGTGAATTTACTATATTTTCCGCCTCGATAAGAGCTGACCGAAGTGTTTCCAATCGTGGGGTCATGTCAAGCGTTGGGTTGTGATGGATAATTAAACAGCCATTTAAACCTTTGACGAGAGGCCTCTTCTAGTAGTAAGTCAAAATTCAAAGGTCCATCCAGATGTGACAGCTCTTTCTGTGCTCCAATGAAGTTGGTGCCATTATCAGTTGTGACCCCAGTCGGTACACCCCGACGGTTAACGAAGTTTCGTAAGGAGAATATAAAGGCATCAGTTGATAAGTTTTCCACAATTTCTAAATGTATGGCTCGAACGGTCAGGCATGTGAAAATCGCAACCCAGCGTTTTTCTTGACGACGTCCGATGCAGATATTCAATGGTCCAAACAGATTCACCCCGCAGTATGTAAATGGTCTTACATATGGTGTCACTCTGTCAACCGGGAGTTGACCCATCAATGGTTGTATGGGTTGACTTCTGTCTACAATACAGGTGGGGCATCTGCGCTGAATACGTTTTAGCAGCGTTTTAATATCTGGAATCCAATACCTTTGTCGACATTCATTGATTATTACTGCTGTATTCTTATGATGATACTTGGTGTGATAGTGCTGCATTACCAAGTATGAAAATGCATGGTTTCTGGGGAGTAAAATAGGTCTTCGTGCACTAAAAGGCAGATATGTGTCTTCGTCAATTCTGCCCGCTAAGCGTATCAAACCGTCGGTCTCAATGTATGTGCGACAGTCCATATATTGAACTTCCCTTGGGCAATTTCTTCTCTTCCGTTAACATGGCAATTTCCCTGTAGAATGTCTCCTGCTGTACCATCCGACACAGCCAATCCTCCGCTTCTGATACTTCATCTCCTCCAACTGGACCAATTATTTTGTTCGCTCCTTCGCGCTTCATCGAACACACGAAATTCTTTTGTGCTCGCAACACGCATGCCGTGACTCGCATCAACCTGAGAAGAGATGAAAACTTTACTATATTGATAACCTGTGTACTTACATGACAATTTAAATCGGTATTGACACTGATTTCTTCTTCCATAGGGCCAGTATTTTTTGGCAGAGCTAATTGTGGCCAGTTGTGTTCTTCCAGTTTTAAGAACTCAGGTCCAGTAAGCCAAACGCTACTACTATTGATTTGTGGAGCCTTCGTCTGGCGCGTGGCGACATCGGCTGGATTTTCCATTGTAGGCACCCATCTCCACTGCTTGGGTTCAGTTTTGGACAATATTTCGGCTATTCGATGTGCGACATATGGCTTGAATTTTCTTTTTTCGGATTTGATCCATTGCAATACGGCTTTGGAATCGCTCCACAAACAGGTTTCAGTCGTCTCAACGTATAGGTGCTTACGTAATAGACTTTTTATTCGGACCCCCAAGATCGCAGCTTGCAACTCCAATCGGGGAATGGACAAAATCTTGACCAGCGCAAGTCGTGTTTTTCCCATTACAAATACCACATCAATTCCGGCTCTATGTATTATTCGAAGGTAAGCCACCCCAGCGAAGGCTTCCTGGCTTGCATCGACAAATATATGTAATTCGACCTGTTTATTCCGACTAAAATGGGGCGAATAACAGCGAGGCACATGGAAATTGTCCATTTCCCGAAGTGCTGTCCACCAACAATTCCATTCTTTCTGCAATTCCATGGGCAAGGCATCATCCCAATTCATATGATAACTCCAAGTCTTTTGGGTAACAATTCTGCCATAAACGTGAAAATCAGCTATCAATCCAAACGGGTCGTAAACGGCCATAATTATTCCAAGCAACTCCCTTTTGGTAGGTACACGTTTACTCTGTATTACCTCGACTGGTATTCGATGAAATTTGGTCTTAAACTGAAATGTATCCTTCTCCGTGCTCCAGTACATGCCCAATATTTTATCATGGTTACTCTGGGCCTCTAGGTCAATCCCTTTACTATACCCTGGCAATCCGTTCATCTTTTGTTGTATCATTGTCGAATTGGAAACAAACTTTCTTAGTTCAAAACCTGCATTACTATGGATATGAACAGCCTCTTGACAGATCCGCAAAGCCTTGTCCTCACTATCAAAGCTAATGACCATGTCATCGACATAGTGATGTTTAAGTATTGCTTGGACAGCTTCTGGGAATTCAGTTATGAACAATTTGGCATTCGTATTCTTAATATATTCAGCACAGCATGGGGAGGACACTGCTCCAAATATAAGCGTTATCATGGTATACTGTCGAACTGGACTTGAAGAATCTCCGTCTCGCCATAAGAATCTTTGTGCGTCCTGGTCTGAATCTTTATCTGTGAAAACATCTCTTTGATATCGGCTGCAACCCCAATCACGCCCTTTCGGAACTGTAACAATATCTCGATAAGTGGATTAGTAGCCTCTGGTCCCTTCAGCAACGCAGAGTTCAAAGAAATCCCATCAACTGACGCGGCTGCGTCGAAAACTATTCTCAGCTTCTCAGGCTTATATACCGTTTGGACTCCGAAATGTGGTAGATACCATGTCTTGCTTGAAACATTACGGATTTCGTTGTCGTGCAATAGTCTTGCATATCCCTTTTCTAAATACTTTCTCATCTCTATTTTATATTTTTCTGCAAATTCTTAATTACTTTTCATTTTCCTTTCTATATTTAGCAGCCGTCTTTCTGCCATGCTATAACTATTGGGCAAATTTACATTATCCTTCCATAATAGCCCGATCTGAAAATACCCTTTACCTTGTACAGTGGTTCTTTGTAGAATTTCGTTTGCCCGTGCATCCTCGCCGGACTCAAGTATAGGCAAGTTATTCATCCCAAAATTTTCATTGCAAAAGTAATCTTTCACCAACTCGTGAAGATCATCATTTTTAACATTTAAGCCCACAAATTTCGAAACACTATTCCCGGATGACCCATACGCCAGCCATCCCAGCTTTGTTTGAATTACGATTGGTTCTGTTATCCCGTTTCCCACAGTCTTGATTGATTTTCCCAAATGGGCATTATCGAGTCCTATTAATATGGTTGGTCTGGCATTCTTATACTCTTCGACAGGAGTGTCTGTCAATCCTGCCAATTCACCCTTACTTAAAGATTGACATGTTAGATTCAAGTTTTTTATAGTTTGTACTCCCTTTAATCCATAACGCATAGAACCTATACTGTCAAAAATATCCAGGCATACCCTGCGGGTTGCTTCAGCCACTGTTTTACCATCATACCACTGTACATTCATCTGCTGTACTCGACCCTTCAGACCTAACTTTAATGCCATATTTTCTTCTAACATAGTTATGTTACTTCCTTCATCGATCATTGCATATGTATTGCTTATACCATTTGGACCATACAAGGATACTGGGATGATCTTGAATAATTGGCCAACTCACGCTTCTTCACCGTTGCACGAAAGTACCTTTTGTTCGTTTCCTGTTGGTTTTGTAACCACTTGATGTGAAGGTCCATGTAGCACTCTGTGGTGAAATCGGGTGCAACCATCTATATTACATATAACCCTGCTTTGACACTTAGCAGCATTATGTGCCTTCAAAAGACACGAAAAACAAAGTCTTTTATTTTTAGCGATCTCCCAACGAACCTTTACGTTTGGGTTATCCGTCCATACTTTACACTCTTCTTCTGCATGTGTCTCGCTACATAGAGCACACTCTTGCTGCGCTTAACATACCAACACAGATCTCGAACTCTTGTGTGTTAACATACTCTCCCCTCGTGGCAATCTGCCAACGATTTTAGCAAAGGCGCTCAACCACACAGAAAAATCAGCGACTGTTGGATATGATTTCAAATCGTCCGAATATCGAATCCAGTCTATCTGTGCATCAACCGGAGACTTGCCTATAAGTTCGTCCAACAAGATGGGATTATTCAAGAGATGGCCACAATAGGCCGATGATAAGAAGGAAACCACACAGCGAACCTTTGTAGACAAGCTGATAACCAGATCCAGGCGGTTACCGGTAATTTTGGCAGATTCCCTAATCTTTGCAATCTGTGATCGAATTAATATGTCCGGCCGACCAAAACGAAACTCTAGTTCTTCTATAATTTTAGGAACATCATCCGGATATATCATCATGGCCGCGACCGCCTTTCTTGCTTCACCAGTTAGGCACTTATGTAGTCGCATTAGGTTCTGCCGGTTGCTATATTTGAACTCCTTTGTCGTATCGTTGAAATTAGATATGAACAATGGCCACTGTTCAGCCGCACCAGAAAACGTAGGGACCTCATATAATTTGGTGGACCATCGACACAAAATTTCGCCTGGTCGGTAGCAGGCGGATAGACATTTACACTACTTATCGTCTTGTTAATCATCTCACTTGTCTTCTGGAAGGTTGGCTGCACCTCCCCATCCCACGACAGGCGGTCTTGGACCTCCTGTGTATTTCGGTCTGTGACTAGTTTGGTCACTGCTGAGCTTAACTCTTTCAGACCCATCAATATAGCTGCTATACTATTTTTCATTTCATCGTCACTTTTTTCGCATATCGTCGCGTTTGCGATATCACTTTCTTCTATGTCACTCATATATTTTCTTTTGCTTCTCAAATTATATTGAGTCATTTATTCACCACAAATTCTCTAGTTTAGTGATCCGTTGGGAGTAATTTATTTGCCTCTATGGCTAGCTATGCTCCGGCTCACAGCAGTTGTTGATCACCAAACACTCAGTTCACTATTCAAATTCTGTTTAAATTTGTCGTTTTCTCTATATCAATTTCACAATGCAACTCTTCTATTTCATGATAAATGTTTCATAGAGTATACATAATTTTTAAGCTGGCCGCTTCATATACTCATAATTTCAAAGTTCAGGAATGTATACCTGTAGACGATCGTACATACTTCATACATACGTACTATTTACACGAGACCGTGACAGGCACTCGTATACTATCAAAGTTCAGGAAAGTATACCGGTAGACGACCGTACATAGTTTATACATACGCACTATTTACACGAGACCGCGACAGGCACTCGTATATTATCAAAGTTCAGGAAAGTAAACCGGCAGACGACCGTATATACTTTATACATAAGCACTATCTATACGAGACCGCGACAGGCACTCGCATACTATCAAAGTTCAGGAAAGTATACCGGCAGACGACCGTATATACTTTATACATAAACACTATTCACTTTAGTGCGAGCCAGCACTAACAAGATAGGTAGAGAAACCAAACTGAGAACACAATCCACAAAATTGAAAGATGTTGATTAATAATAAGGCAACGTATTTTGTTAATGTTTATTCAAATAATAATGTGTTGTGCGTTTCAATTTTGTGTTTTGTCCCTACCGATCTTCAACAACGACTGACTCTACTCGTCACATTACAAAATTATCGATAATTTAGCTTTCATAGCTATGGTCACACTAGAATATACCCTATATATGGTAACACTTAAAAACTACGTTACAAATTTAAACTTATGCAAATCTTTACATCCCCCCTCCAGGTGAATCACTAAGGGATTCACAATCAAATTTCAATATAATTAGTTTTGCTACGGGTCGGCGTATGATGCTATTTTCAGTTTTGACGTCGACACTTCGTATTTGACCGTCCTTTGCTGTATACTTCTTTACGACTCGTTTCCATTTCTCTCTAGGTGTTGTTTCATCTATAACGAGGACCAAATCATTTAACTGTATAGGCTCAGAACTTTGCTTCCATTTCCTGCGACGAATAAGCTGTGGAAGATAAGTAATGATCCATTGTTTCCACAAACGATTCTTCAACTCTTGTGCAATGTGCCATTGTTTTCGTAGACATATTTTGTTTTGAGGAACAGCTGGTGTCTGCATCGTATTCGGACATCCTAATTAGAAGTGGTTTGGTGTCAACGGTTCGTCGTCTTCAAACTTTATGGGTACCTCCGTTAGGGGCCGTGAATTTACTATATTTTCCGCCTCGATAAGAGCTGACCGAAGTGTTTCCAATCGTGGGGTCATGTCACGCAAAGTTTTCCCAAGTAACAATTTAACCACCCTTATGAGACGTTCCCAACATCCTCCAGCGTTGGGTTGTGATGGATAATTAAACAGCCATTTAAACCTTTGACGAGAGGCCTCTTCTAGTAGTAAGTCAAAATTCAAAGGTCCATCCAGATGTGACAGCTCTTTCTGTGCTCCAATGAAGTTGGTGCCATTATCAGTTGTGACCCCAGTCGGTACACCCCGACGGTTAACGAAGTTTCGTAAGGAGAATATAAAGGCATCAGTTGATAAGTTTTCCACAATTTCTAAATGTATGGCTCGAACGGTCAGGCATGTGAAAATCGCAACCCAGCGTTTTTCCTGACGACGTCCGATGCAGATATTCAATGGTCCAAACAGATTCACCCCGCAGTATGTAAATGGTCTTACATATGGTGTCACTCTGTCAACCGGGAGTTGACCCATCAATGGTTGTATGGGTTGACTTCTGTCTACAATACAGGTGGGGCATCTGCGCTGAATACGTTTTAGCAGCGTTTTAATATCTGGAATCCAATACCTTTGTCGACATTCATTGATTATTACTGCTGTATTCTTATGATGATACTTGGTGTGATAGTGCTGCATTACCAAGTATGAAAATGCATGGTTTCTGGGGAGTAAAATAGGTCTTCGTGCACTAAAAGGCAGATATGTGTCTTCGTCAATTCTGCCCGCTAAGCGTATCAAACCGTCGGTCTCAATGTATGTGCGACAGTCCATATATTGAACTTCCCTTGGGCAATTTCTTCTCTTCCGTTAACATGGCAATTTCCCTGTAGAATGTCTCCTGCTGTACCATCCGACACAGCCAATCCTCCGCTTCTGATACTTCATCTCCTCCAACTGGACCAATTATTTTGTTCGCTCCTTCGCGCTTCATCGAACACACGAAATTCTTTTGTGCTCGCAACACGCATGCCGTGACTCGCATCAACCTGAGAAGAGATGAAAACTTTACTATATTGATAACCTGTGTACTTACATGACAATTTAAAACGGTATTGACACTGATTTCTTCTTCCATAGGGCCAGTATTTTTTGGCAGAGCTAATTGTGGCCAGTTGTGTTCTTCCAGTTTTAGGAACTCAGGTCCAGTAAGCCAAACGCTACTACTATTGATTTGTGGAGCCTTCGTCTGGCGCGTGGCGACATCGGCTGGATTTTCCATTGTAGGCACCCATCTCCACTGCTTGGGTTCAGTTTTGGACAATATTTCGGCTATTCGATGTGCGACATATGGCTTGAATTTTCTTTTTTCGGATTTGATCCATTGCAATACGGCTTTGGAATCGCTCCACAAACAGGTTTCAGTCGTCTCAACGTATAGGTGCTTACGTAATAGACTTTTTATTCGGACCCCCAAGATCGCAGCTTGCAACTCCAATCGGGGAATGGACAAAATCTTGACCAGCGCAAGTCGTGTTTTTCCCATTACAAATACCACATCAATTCCGGCTCTATGTATTATTCGAAGGTAAGCCACCCCAGCGAAGGCTTCCTGGCTTGCATCGACAAATATATGTAATTCGACCTGTTTATTCCGACTAAAATGGGGCGAATAACAGCGAGGCACATGGAAATTGTCCATTTCCCGAAGTGCTGTCCACCAACAATTCCATTCTTTCTGCAATTCCATGGGCAAGGCATCATCCCAATTCATATGATAACTCCAAGTCTTTTGGGTAACAATTCTGCCATAAACGTGAAAATCAGCTATCAATCCAAACGGGTCGTAAACGGCCATAATTATTCCAAGCAACTCCCTTTTGGTAGGTACACGTTTACTCTGTATTACCTCGACTGGTATTCGATGAAATTTGGTCTTAAACTGAAATGTATCCTTCTCCGTGCTCCAGTACATGCCCAATATTTTATCATGGTTACTCTGGGCCTCTAGGTCAATCCCTTTACTATACCCTGGCAATCCGTTCATCTTTTGTTGTATCATTGTCGAATTGGAAACAAACTTTCTTAGTTCAAAACCTGCATTACTATGGATATGAACAGCCTCTTGACAGATCCGCAAAGCCTTGTCCTCACTATCAAAGCTAATGACCATGTCATCGACATAGTGATGTTTAAGTATTGCTTGGACAGCTTCTGGGAATTCAGTTATGAACAATTTGGCATTCGTATTCTTAATATATTCAGCACAGCATGGGGAGGACACTGCTCCAAATATAAGCGTTATCATGGTATACTGTCGAACTGGACTTGAAGAATCTCCGTCTCGCCATAAGAATCTTTGTGCGTCCTGGTCTGAATCTTTATCTGTGAAAACATCTCTTTGATATCGGCTGCAACCCCAATCACGCCCTTTCGGAACTGTAACAATATCTCGATAAGTGGATTAGTAGCCTCTGGTCCCTTCAGCAACGCAGAGTTCAAAGAAATCCCATCAACTGACGCGGCTGCGTCGAAAACTATTCTCAGCTTCTCAGGCTTATATACCGTTTGGACTCCGAAATGTGGTAGATACCATGTCTTGCTTGAAACATTACGGATTTCGTTGTCGTGCAATAGTCTTGCATATCCCTTTTCTAAATACTTTCTCATCTCTATTTTATATTTTTCTGCAAATTCTTAATTACTTTTCATTTTCCTTTCTATATTTAGCAGCCGTCTTTCTGCCATGCTATAACTATTGGGCAAATTTACATTATCCTTCCATAATAGCCCGATCTGAAAATACCCTTTACCTTGTACAGTGGTTCTTTGTAGAATTTCGTTTGCCCGTGCATCCTCGCCAGACTCAAGTATAGGCAAGTTATTCATCCCAAAATTTTCATTGCAAAAGTAATCTTTCACCAACTCGTGAAGATCATCATTTTTAACATTTAAGCCCACAAATTTCGAAACACTATTCCCGGATGACCCATACGCCAGCCATCCCAGCTTTGTTTGAATTACGATTGGTTCTGTTATCCCGTTTCCCACAGTCTTGATTGATTTTCCCAAATGGGAATTATCGAGTCCTATTAATATGGTTGGTCTGGCATTCTTATACTCTTCGACAGGAGTGTCTGTCAATCCTGCCAATTCACCCTTACTTAAAGATTGACATGTTAGATTCAAGTTTTTTATAGTTTGTACTCCCTTTAATCCATAACGCATAGAACCTATACTGTCAAAAATATCCAGGCATACCCTGCGGGTTGCTTCAGCCACTGTTTTACCATCATACCACTGTACATTCATCTGCTGTACTCGACCCTTCAGACCTAACTTTAATGCCATATTTTCTTCTAACATAGTTATGTTACTTCCTTCATCGATCATTGCATATGTATTGCTTATACCATTTGGACCATACAAGGATACTGGGATGATCTTGAATAATTGGCCAACTCACGCTTCTTCACCGTTGCACGAAAGTACCTTTTGTTCGTTTCCTGTTGGTTTTGTAACCACTTGATGTGAAGGTCCATGTAGCACTCTGTGGTGAAATCGGGTGCAACCATCTATATTACATATAACCCTGCTTTGACACTTAGCAGCATTATGTGCCTTCAAAAGACACGAAAAACAAAGTCTTTTATTTTTAGCGATCTCCCAACGAACCTTTACGTTTGGGTTATCCGTCCATACTTTACACTCTTCTTCTGCATGTGTCTCGCTACATAGAGCACACTCTTGCTGCGCTTAACTTACCAACACAGATCTCGAACTCTTGTGTGTTAACATACTCTCCTCTCGTGGCACTCTGCCAACGATTCTAGCAAGGGCGCTCAACCACACAGAAAAATCAGCGACTGTTGGATATGATTTCA
>JBAMCM010000748.1:0-10250 GCA_037075145.1 Scaptodrosophila latifasciaeformis | reverse complement strand
AGGCAGAGTACATGGCCATCTCCGATGCAGCGAAGGAGGCCATTCACTTGAAGTTATTCTTGAAAGAGACACTGGGCATTGAGCGAACCGTGAGGATCTACAACGACAACCAGGGCGCGGGCGAGTTGACACGGAACCCCGTGTTTCACAGTAGAAGCAAGCATATCGACATACGTCATCACTTTGTGCGCGACTTGGTGAGGACGAAGGAGGTCGAAGTAAGGTACATGTCAACAGAATTAATGCGAGCTGATGTGCTAACTAAAGGGCTCACAACATCGAAGCACAACGCATGCATACAAGATCTTGGAATGATTAACAGAAGCATTTAGGGCTTAGGAATTAAGAAAGGAAAACTTATGAAATGTAAAACTGAAATGTATCTTTATTTGAAATAAGTATCTTAAGTTGAAATGTATCTTGAAACGTAAAACTGAAATGTATCCCTATTTGTAATAAGTATGTTAAGTTGAAATGTATCTCGAAGTTGCGTATGTTGTAAGAATCAATAACATAAAATTTGAGGGGAAGTGTTGAAAGGTTATCAAATTATAGTAATCGATAAGTTATCGCACTACAGCACTTCTCTAGTATGTATAAGTCAGTCGACGCTTAGAACTTATCACCATCAGTTCTCCTAATTATAACATTACATAAATAAACTCTGCACATTAATCCTAACACTTTCTTTTCAAATTAGTTTTATAATATATTCATACAATTTTACAGTGCGAAATAATTTGTATTCTATAAAAATATTGTAAGTGTTCTCCCATTTCTGCAGCTGATTAAGTTTCCCGCATTTTATAAAAATTGCATTTATTTTATTTTGAATTATTTTTCTAGATATTCATATAATTTTGCAGTACAAAATAATTTGCATTCTATAAAAATGTTGGTTTTGTTAGAGAATAAAACACTCGCGCAATGTTGAATTGTGAACGTTTAATTAAGAACTGACTTTAGTAAGTGTACATACATAATAACGAGAATACAATGTTGCCAGATAGTTGGGATGAAGTTTACAATCAGAAGATATTCGATATTAAACAAAAGATATTCGATATTCAACACTTCCTCTTAAACTACATACATTTATTTTAATATAATCCAAGTTATTTAATTGATTCGTAACGCCTTTGCTTTCCTAAGCCTTTTGTTAAGATATCAGCAACATTTTCAATAGTTGATACATATTTTAGTTCAATTTCGTTACTTTCGACTTTCTCTCTTATGAAGTGATATTTAATATCTATGTGTTTAGTGCGCTTGTGATGTACAGGATTTTTAGCGATATACTGCGCACTAATATTGTCACCTAATAAGACAATTTTATCGTGGTCTAAGCAGCCAACTTCTTTTAGCAGTCTGCGAAGATAAACGGCTTCTTTGGCAGCAGTCGACAAGGCGATATACTCAGCTTCAGTGCTGCTTTGGGCAACTACGCCCTGTTTTGTAGATGCCCAGGAAAACGCGCTGCCGCCCAACATAAACGCATATCCTGAATACGATTTCCTGTCATTCACGCTTGGCTGCAGTTTGGTGCTCTACGTGAGGATTCGTGTTCCGTTGTGATAACTTGCAAATGGCGTGCAATATATCAGGTCGGCTCAACACTGCTAAATACATAAGGGAACCTATAAGCGATTGATATTCTGTTATATTTACCTTGGCGCAATTGTCATCTTGGCAGGAAACTTGAAATCCAGGCTCAAGTGGCGTGGGCGCAGATCGGCAGTTCTGCATCCCATAGGTGGCCAATAAAGACTCTATGTACTTCTTTTGCGACATGGTTACAGGACCTCGTTCACCAACTCGCTTAACTTCCATTCCAAGAAAGTATTTTAGGGGGCCGCCATCATGTGTCTCGAACTTGTCAGCAATGTTTCTTTTGATTTTATCAATGTCTCTCTCGGTAGGACAAATGATAATTAAGTCGTCTACGTAAGCTGCAATCTACTTCTGTTCTGTGGGATGTACGTAAAGACACGGCTCGCTTTTACATCTTTTGAAATCTAATCCTTTTAAAACCTCATCCAGTGTATTATTCCAGGATCGCCCAGATTGTTTTAGACCATAGATTGCCTTTTGCAGCTTCAATACTTTTGTTGGATGATCCTCGTCAACAAAGTTCTCCGGTTGCTTCATATAAACCGTTTCTTCTAAAGTACTGTTTAAGTATGCATTAGAGATGTCCAATTGATGCATACAAAGCTCCTTCTCTGCGGCGATAGCAAATAGCATTCGTATTGTTTCATAACGTATTACTGGAGAGAATGTTTCCCAGTAATTGAATCCAAACTGCTGCCCGCATCCTTTGGCAACTAGTCTAGACTTGAATCGCTCGATTTTGCCGTCTTTCTTTCGCTTTATACGAAAAACCCATTTTGATGCGATGGACTTTTGCTTGGGAGGTAGGTCCACCAAGTCCCATGACTTGTTCTTTCTTAAGGCGTTCATTTCCGTTTGCATCGAATCTTGCCAGTTACGAACATTTTGACCGCTCAACGCTTCTGCAACGGATTTCGGTGTTTCAATGTCATCCGTACTATCCAGGTAATTTATTATGTTGTACTGCTTTCGGGGCCTGCCGCGTTCGCCTGTTCGTATAATTCTTGGTCTTCCTGGTCCATGACGGCCAGAAATTTCCGCCTGTTCCAATGTCTCTTCTGCATCGTTGGCGCTGACAAACTCTTCCCCTTCTTCGTCTGAGTCACTGTGGTCCGTGTCCTGTACCTCTTGATTTACTGGTTCTGGCTGTAAAATTTCTACAGGTGGCTCGAGACGAATAATGTTTGTCGAAAAATCAATTTTTGGGTTCTGTGCATTTGACTTAAACTCACCCTCCAAGAATTTTACGTCACGACGTACTATTACTGACCGTTTTTCGGGATCGTAGAGACGATACGTTTTTGTCTCAGGTGAATATCCAACGAACACATACTCGCTTCCTTTTGCCTGAAACTTCCCCTTCTTCGGTTTATCCAGTGCAAAAACGCGTGATCCAAAGGTGCGAAAATGCTTTACAGATGGCCTTCGCCCTTTCCATAACTCAAAGGGAGTCCCTCCATTGAGAACTTTAGTTGGACATCTATTACGTAAATAAGCTGCGGTTTGCACAGCTTCAGCCCACAGAAATTCCGGTAAATTTGCGTGAATTAGGAGACTTTTTGCCATTTCTATTAATGTGCGATTTGCTCTTTCAGCAATACCATTTTGCTGCGGCGTGTAGGGACCCGTCAATTGTCTTTTAATTCCGCACTTTTTCAAAAAATCGTCAAATTGTTTGCTTTTATACTCGGTGCCGTTGTCACTACGCAATACCTTTATTTTCTTATTTGTTTGACATTCAACATAACTTTTGAATAGCTTGAATTTTTCAAACACTTCACTCTTTGTGCGCATAAAGTAAACGAAGTTCTTTCTGGTGTAATCGTCGATAAAAGTAACCACATATCGATTTCCGGCGATTGAATTGACATTCATAGGCCCGCATACATCGCTATGAACCAGTTCAAGAACATTTTTTGTTATTCGTTCCGACTTTTTTGGGAATGGAAAACTACATATTTTTGCCTTATTGCAAGTGTCACAATTTATTTTAATATCAATGTTTTTAATATTTAATCCATTCACAAGTTTTTTCTCACTTAAGTCTTTCAAATTTTTGAAATTTAAATGGCCAAACCGATTATGCCATATTGATGCCCATGTTGAATCTTGAGAAATATGCACTTCATTGTGTTCAAATTTATTTTCGTATATATTTAAGTTGTTTTCTTGTTTTGCGCGTAACACAATTTTACCACTTTTGTTGCATATTACTGCTCCGTTATTTTCAAATTTTGTATGGTGACCGTATTTTGCTGCTTTGCTTATCGATACAAAATTCATGTTTGACGAAGGGACATACAGAACGTCTCTCAATGTTATTTGCCGATTTTCAGTTTGCAAAATCACAGTTCCTATACCAGGCGACTCAATAATTTTATCTGCTGCTAACATGACCGTGGTTTTATTTTCACTAATATTTGAAAATTTAGTTTTGTCACAACACATATGTGAAGTAGCGCCACTGTCAAAGCACCATATATTTTTTCTGTCTTTAACCACACTGCTATGCAATAAAAAATTTGATTGTTCGTTGTATTTTTCTCTTTTGTCTTCTTTCTTTTTATTTCTGCATTCACTCGCGCGATGTCCCGGTTTTTGGCAATTGTAGCATTTCCCTTTAAATTTATCTTTTTGGCGATCGTCTTTCTGCTTACTGTTGTTCTGATTTGTGTGTTTGTACACAGCTTCTGTCTCTTCTAGTTTCTCTTCTTTTCTAGCGCCTTCTTCGAGGAATTTGATTTTTACAGTTTCAAATGGCGGCATCTCGTCGCGTGTTTCTATTGCGACCACAAAATTTTCCCAAGACTCAGGCAAACTAGACAAAAACATGATGACCTTCAACTCGTCTTCCAAATTTATTTCGAGCTCTGCCAATTTATCAGTTATGTTTACAAACGAATTAACATACTGAGACGCAGTATCTCCAGATTGCATTTTTAATCTCACTAGTTTTTGATACAACTGGGTTTTTCTAATTGGTCCCGCCGGCATATGAATTCTGCGCAATTTTTTCCATGCTTCTGCCGATGTTGTGCACGACTTTATGTGCATCAACTGCGTGGGTTTAACATTCAATATTAAACTGGTTAAAGCCTTTTGATCAAGGGCTTCCCATTTTGCTGCCTGCGTTGCCTCTTCGGGTTTGATTTGATTTTCACACACGACATTCCACAAGTCCGATGTAATCAATAAACTCCGCATAGTCAAACTCCATATGTCATAATTTCCGTCATCAAGTTTTTCTATTTGAATTGACATGTTCATTACGAATTCTTTACCAAACGTTTTCTAGTCTTTTTCACAATTCACGAGGGATCTGGGCCCATAACCTTTGTTGGTTTTGTTAGAGAATAAAACACTCGCGCAATGTTGAATTGTGAACGTTTAATAAAGAACTGACTTTTGTAAGAGTACATACATAATGTGCACGTCATACGAGAATACAATGTTGCCAGATAGTTGGGATGAAGTTTACAATCAGAAGATATTCGATATTAAACAAAAGATATTCGATATTCAACACTTCCTCTTAAACTACATACATTTATTTTAATTTAATCCAAGTAATTTAATTGATTCGTAATGCCTTTGCTTTCCTAAGCCTTTTGTTAAGATATCAGCAACATTTTCAATAGTTGATACATATTTTAGTTCAATTTCGTTACTTTCGACTTTCTCTCTTATGAAGTGATATTTAATATCTATGTGTTTAGTGCGCTTGTGATGTACAGGATTTTTAGCGATATACTGCGCACTAATATTGTCACCTAATAAGACAATTTTATCGTGGTCTAAGCAGCCAACTTCTTTTAGCAGTCTGCGAAGATAAACGGCTTCTTTGGCAGCAGTCGACAAGGCGATATACTCAGCTTCAGTGCTGCTTTGGGCAACTACGCCCTGTTTTGTAGATGCCCAGGAAAACGCGCTGCCGCCCAACATAAACGCATATCCTGAATACGATTTCCTGTCATTCACGCTTGGCTGCAGTTTGGTGCTCTACGTGAGGATTCGTGTTCCGTTGTGATAACTTGCAAATGGCGTGCAATATATCAGGTCGGCTCAACACTGCTAAATACATAAGGGAACCTATAAGCGATTGATATTCTGTTATATTTACCTTGGCGCAATTGTCATCTTGGCAGGGAACTTGAAATCCAGGCTCAAGTGGCGTGGGCGCAGATCGGCAGTTCTGCATCCCATAGGTGGCCAATAAAGACTCTATGTACTTCTTTTGCGACATGGTTACAGGACCTCGTTCACCAACTCGCTTAACTTCCATTCCAAGAAAGTATTTTAGGGGGCCGCCATCATGTGTCTCGAACTTGTCAGCAATGTTTCTTTTGATTTTATCAATGTCTCTCTCGGTAGGACAAATGATAATTAAGTCGTCTACGTAAGCTGCAATCTACTTCTGTTCTGTGGGATGTACGTAAAGACACGGCTCGCTTTTACATCTTTTGAAATCTAATCCTTTTAAAACCTCATCCAGTGTATTATTCCAGGATCGCCCAGATTGTTTTAGACCATAGATTGCCTTTTGCAGCTTCAATACTTTTGTTGGATGATCCTCGTCAACAAAGTTCTCCGGTTGCTTCATATAAACCGTTTCTTCTAAAGTACTGTTTAAGTATGCATTAGAGATGTCCAATTGATGCATACAAAGCTCCTTCTCTGCGGCGATAGCAAATAGCATTCGTATTGTTTCATAACGTATTACTGGAGAGAATGTTTCCCAGTAATTGAATCCAAACTGCTGCCCGCATCCTTTGGCAACTAGTCTAGACTTGAATCGCTCGATTTTGCCGTCTTTCTTTCGCTTTATACGAAAAACCCATTTTGATGCAATGGACTTTTGCTTGGGAGGTAGGTCCACCAAGTCCCATGACTTGTTCTTTCTTAAGGCGTTCATTTCCGTTTGCATCGAATCTTGCCAGTTACGAACATTTTGACCGCTCAACGCTTCTGCAACGGATTTCGGTGTTTCAATGTCATCCGTACTATCCAGGTAATTTATTATGTTGTACTGCTTTCGGGGCCTACCGCGTTCGCCTGTTCGTATAATTGTTGGTCTTCCTGGTCCATGACCTGTTCCAATGTCTCTTCTGCATCGTTGGCGCTGACAAACTCTTCCCCTTCTTCGTCTGAGTCACTGTGGTCCGTGTCCTGTACCTCTTGATTTACTGGTTCTGGCTGTAAAATTTCTACAGGTGGCTCGAGACGAATAATGTTTGTCGAAAAATCAATTTTTGGGTTCTGTGCATTTGACTTAAACTCACCCTCCAAGAATTTTACGTCACGACGTACTATTACTGACCGTTTTTCGGGATCGTAGAGACGATACGTTTTTGTCTCAGGTGAATATCCAACGAACACATACTCGCTTCCTTTTGCCTGAAACTTCCCCTTCTTCGGTTTATCCAATGCAAAAACGCGTGATCCAAAGGTGCGAAAATGCTTTACAGATGGCCTTCGCCCTTTCCATAACTCAAAGGGAGTCCCTCCATTGAGAACTTTAGTTGGACATCTATTACGTAAATAAGCTGCGGTTTGCACAGCTTCAGCCCACAGAAATTCCGGTAAATTTGCGTGAATTAGGAGACTTTTTGCCATTTCTATTAATGTGCGATTTGCTCTTTCAGCAATACCATTTTGCTGCGGCGTGTAGGGACCCGTCAATTGTCTTTTAATTCCGCACTTTTTCAAAAAATCGTCAAATTGTTTGCTTTTATACTCGGTGCCGTTGTCACTACGCAATACCTTTATTTTCTTATTTGTTTGACATTCAACATAACTTTTGAATAGCTTGAATTTTTCAAACACTTCACTCTTTGTGCGCATAAAGTAAACGAAGTTCTTTCTGGTGTAATCGTCGATAAAAGTAACCACATATCGATTTCCGGCGATTGAATTGACATTCATAGGCCCGCATACATCGCTATGAACCAGTTCAAGAACACTTTTTGTTATTCGTTCCGACTTTTTTGGGAATGGAAAACTACATATTTTTGCCTTATTGCAAGTGTCACAATTTATTTTAATATCAATGTTTTTAATATTTAATCCATTCACAAGTTTTTTCTCACTTAAGTCTTTCAAATTTTTGAAATTTAAATGGCCAAACCGATTATGCCAAATTGATGCCCATGTTGAATCTTGAGAAATATGCACTTCATTGTGTTCAAATTTATTTTCGTATATATTTAAGTTGTTTTCTTGTTTTGCGCGTAACACAATTTTACCACTTTTGTTGCATATTACTGCTCCGTTATTTTCAAATTTTGTATGGTGACCGTATTTTGCTGCTTTGCTTATCGATACAAAATTCATGTTTGACGAAGGGACATACAGAACGTCTCTCAATGTTATTTGCCGATTTTCAGTTTGCAAAGTCACAGTTCCTATACCAGGCGACTCAATAAATTTATCTGCTGCTAACATGACCGTGGTTTTATTTTCACTAATATTTGAAAATTTAGTTTTGTCACAACACATATGTGAAGTAGCGCCACTGTCAAAGCACCATATATTTTTTCTGTCTTTAACCACACTGCTATGCAATAAAAAATTTGATTGTTCGTTGTATTTTTCTCTTTTGTCTTCTTTCTTTTTAGACTCTTTTCGAAGAAAAAGGAGTCTATTCACTTTGCTCTGATGTTTGTAACGCACAGAACCAAACATCGTAGACCCACAAAAGTTACATCTAGAATACTTAGAATCACTAGAGGAGTCGATATAGCCATGTCCGTCTGTCCGTCTGTCCGTCTGTCAGTCTGTCTGTCTGTCCGTCTGTTTCTATGCGATTTACTCCGTCGTCTTAAAAGCTATTTTGCTGAAACTTGGTATTTAGCCTTCTTTTTTACCTAGGTAGTACACTAGTTTGAATCGGTCGGATCGAACCACTATATCATATAGCTGTTATACGAACCTAAATCGGTTTAGGCAATAACTTCCACATTTATTATCCGATCGTTTTCAAATTTGGCATGCGTATGTTTTATATAACGATAGATAATTGTACTAAATTTTGCCCGGATCGGATCACTATATCTTATAGCTGCCACACGAACCTAAATCGGTTTAGGGAATAACTCGCACATTTATTGACTGATCTTTTCAAAACTCGGCCAACACGTTTTCTACATAAATATACGCGTTTGTGCTAAATTTTATTCAAATCGGATTACTATATCATATAGCTGTCATACAAATCGAAATCGGCCCTATTAACTGACCAACCCCGTTCATGTGATTTACGGCAGAAACAACTTCGAAAAGAGTCTGTAATCTTCGGCACCCCGAAGATAACATTGGGGTTTTTTTTATTATTTCTGCATTCACTCGCGCGATGTCCCGGTTTTTGGCAATTGTAGCATTTCCCTTTAAATTTATCTTTTTGGCGATCGTCTTTCTGCTTACTGTTGTTCTGATTTGTGTGTTTGTACACAGCTTCTGTCTCTTCTAGTTTCTCTTCTTTTCTAGCGCCTTCTTCGAGGAATTTGATTTTTACAGTTTCAAATGGCGGCATCTCGTCGCGTGTTTCTATTGCGACCACAAAATTTTCCCAAGACTCAGGCAAACTAGACAAAAACATGATGACCTTCAACTCGTCTTCCAAATTTATTTCGAGCTCTGCCAATTTATCAGTTATGTTTACAAACGAATTAACATACTGAGACGCAGTATCTCCAGATTGCATTTTTAATCTCACTAGTTTTTGATACAACTGGGTTTTTCTAATTGGTCCCGCCGGCATATGAATTCTGCGCAATTTTTTCCATGCTTCTGCCGATGTTGTGCACGACTTTATGTGCATCAACTGCGTGGGTTTAACATTCAATATTAAACTGGTTAAAGCCTTTTGATCAAGGGCTTCCCATTTTGCTGCCTGCGTTGCCTCTCCGGGTTTGATTTGATTTTCACACACGACATTCCACAAGTCCGATGTAATCAATAAACTCCGCATAGTCAAACTCCATATGTCATAATTTCCGTCATCAAGTTTTTCTATTTGAATTGACATGTTCATTACGAATTCTTTACCAAACGTTTTCTAGTCTTTTTCACAATTCACGAGGGATCTGGGCCCATAACCTTTGTTGGTTTTGTTAGAGAATAAAACACCCGCGCAATGTTGAATTGTGAACGTTTAATAAAGAACTGACTTTTGTAAGAGTACATACATAATGTGCAAGTCATACGAGAATACAATGTTGCCAGATAGTTGGTATGAAGTTTACAAGATATTCAATATTCAACAAAAGATATTCGATATTCAACAGGAATAAGAATGAACAGTCTAGTTGAACATGCCGGAGAGGCATCATGCTTGACCGTGGCGCGTTAGTTTTCAAATAAGACAATATTGTAATCGTAACTTAAATCGTAACAACACATCTTATAATTAAGCAAATCCACTGGAAATAAATGAAGATATTATAATAAAGAACCCAATATCTAACAGTTTCCCGCATTTTATAAAATTTTCATTTCTTTTATTTCAAATTATTTTTCTAGTTATTCACTTAATTTAACACTACAAAATAATTTGCATTCTATAAAAATATTGTAAGTGTTCTCCCATTTCTGCAGCTGGTTAAGTTTCTCGCATTTTATAAAACTTTCATTTCTTTTATTTT